>PVIU01003740.1:21075-139347 GCA_004026605.1 Ondatra zibethicus | reverse complement strand
CCCCACAGGCGCACACGCACAGAGTGCCCCCCACACACGGGCGCACACGCACAGAGTGCCCCCCCCACACGGGCGCACACTCACAGAGTGACTGGTGACACCTGCCTGCAAAAGCTTTAGACACCCACACACGGGCGCACACGCACAGAGAGTGACCGGTGACATCTGCCTGCTTTCCTTATCTGCTGTCGTCTCCATGAGAGTCTTTAGTTCAACAATTCCCCCTTTGTTTTTATTTCTGACAGCTCACTTTTCTTCTGATCTTACATTCAATTCATCTCCTTCACCTTATTAGTAACATGGCTTTTTAAATTTCTCTTAAAATATTAAAAACTGTATCTTCTCTCATTGTCTGAGTCAGTGTGTTCATCGTGCGCTCTGAGCAAATAGTCAGGTCTTTCCTTCCTGCTCATGAGTCTTCCTTCCTATATGTCTTTGTTTATAAAAGTAAACGTGTGTGTGTGTGTGTGAAGACACACATGCCACAGTGCATGTGGAGGTCAGAGCACAGCTGTGTGCTCACTTCTTTCCTTCCACATTTACGTGGTTCTTAGGATTGAACTCAGGTCCCTGGCCAGAACAAGTGCCTTTCGCCCCAAGTCATTCCTTCATAGCCTTTTGACCGCATCCTCCAGGAAGCATACGTTAGAAACTCCAACGCAACAGTGTTGGAAGGCCAGCCTTTAGGGGATGGCTGTGCATGAGGACACTGTCGTCATGGATAGATCGATGCTGTCATCACGAAAGGAGGCTGTTGTAGAGTACGCCCTTCGCATTTCTATCGTCCCTCCCACCTTCTGCCATGAGTGGATACCACATGAGGGCTCACTAGATCCACATCTGGTGGTTTCTGTGATAACAGAATTCATGACCTCCAGAGCTTCAAGAATAAATCCATTTTCCTTACAAACCCCCCAGTTGCTGACATTGCTCTAGCATAGCCAACTGGACAGACACACACCACATTTACTTGTGTGGCGGTCATGCTCAGTCCATTTTGCTTCTTGCCAATACTTCAATTTGAATAGCAGAGGCCTGTCCAGATCTGCTGAGTTCCCAAGAAAGAGGGACAAATCTTATCAGTCTAAAATTTTTTCCATTAGAGTAATAATATATGTTCATTTCAGGAATTCCTTTTCCTTTCACTTATTGTGAAATGAAATTTCATCAAAATCTGAAATTCCATTTCAGAAATCTCTAAAAGAGGAAATCCACTTAAAATCCTATCATTCAGCCACTGATATGGGATTCCCTTCTGTATGCTATGAATACCATTGGTTAACAAAGAAACTGTTTTGGCCTGTGATAGGGCAAAAGAGTAGAGCTAGGCAGGGAAAACTAAACTGAATGCTGAGAGAAGGGAGGCGGAGTCAGGGAGATGCCATGGAGACAGAGGAGAAAGCTGCAAGCCTTGCCGGTAGGTCACGAACCTCATAGCAAAATATAAAAGAATGGAAATGGTTAATTCTAGATGTAAGAACTAGCTAGCAATACGATTAAGTGATTGGCTAAGCAGTGATTTAAATAATATAGTTTCTGTGTGATTATTTCAGGAGTCTGGGTGGCAGGGAAATGAACAAGCAGCCTCCTACAACAAGGCACAATTTCAACTAACATTTGAGATACATCTTTCTAGTATTTTTCTGTGTAGAGCATTGTTTTCATCCTTCTATGGCAACAGGCAAGTTCTTGCATCATTCTGCAGTCTGTGATTAAGAGAACTCTTAGAAAAGCACCCCGCAAATAATCACACTGTATCCCCTCATGTGCATGTGATCACCATTTACCTAACTGTTCCTCTAAACATGCGCGATAACGTGGGAACAAAAACTTTGTGTTTGTCACTGCTTTTAATAGTTTTTATATTTATACTTTTTATGTCTATGTTAAAACATGGCTGAGTTTCTGAGCTGGTGGGGAGAATACCTGTTTTGTTTATAATTAAACGCCAAGGTGCTGGGGGTGTTGGCTAAGCACAGAAGCCCTGCATACATCTCCAGTAAGAAGTGGGGGAGGAGCAAGCTGAGTGCTCACATTCTGAACTGCAAGGGAGAAAGACTGAACAATGCATGGCTTTGAAAGCTCAAAGCCCACCCCTAGTGACATACCTACCCAAACAGCTCCACCAACAGGGGACCAAGTATTCGAATAGCTGAGCCTACGTGGGATATTCTCATTCAAACCACCACATTCTACTCCCAGGCCTCCACAGACTCACAGCCATATTATAATAAAAACATATTTAGTCCAACCCATAAGTACTCATGGGTTTCAATCTCAACACTGTTTAAAAGCCCAAAATCTTTTCTGAGACTCAAGGCTATCTCTTAACTACAACCTGCTGTAAAATAAAAATAAAATTTTATACTTCCAATATAAAACAGAATATACATACCCCATTCCTGGTACCAAATTATATATTAGTTACTTTTCCATTGTGATAAAGCATCATGACCAGGCAATTCACAGAATAAAAAATTTATCTGGGCTTATAATACCTGAGGGTTATATCCACAATGGCAGGAATAACATGGCAGTAGGCAGGAATAACATGGCAGTAGGCAGGAATGGCATGGCAGTAGGCAGGAATAACATGGCAGTAGGCAGGAATAACATGGCAGTAGGCAGGAATAACATGGCAGTAGGCAGGAATAACATGGCAGTAGGCAGGAATAGCATGGCAGTAGGCAGGAATGGCATGGCAGTAGGCAGGAATAGCATGGCAGTAGGCAGGAATGGCATGGCAGTAGGCTGGAGCAGGATGCTGCAGGCTCACACCACAAACCACAAGCACAGAACAGAGCACACACTGGGAATGGCAGCAGGCTTTGAGGTTTTAGTGACTTCCTCCAACAAGGCAACACCCAAGCCTCCCCGAGCAGTGCTACCTAAGCTGAGGACCAAGGATTCAAATGCCTGAGACTAGGGGCCATCTCATTCATATTAGTAATGTCTTTTATCTTTGGCTGAACATTAAATTATATAACTGCTAAGAATACATGACTTAGTAAAGAATAAGTCATACAAAACTGGGACATATAGAAGCATTCTGAATAGCCAGAATGAAAACAACTCTCTGGACACCAGTGGATTTGCAGGAGAGCCCAGCCTAGAGAGACTAGGTGAGTCACTCCTCACGGGATAAAATCGGCCTGGAGTACAAGCTGATCTTTATAGATCCCACATGACTTAAAAACAACCCTCCAAAGGATCAAACTTAACTGCAAGAAATTTATCCACTGCTATTGGATTCTCATTTTGGCCCAGCCAAGAGAAATACATAGCAGAAATTCACTTTAAAACACATAGTGTGTGGGTCAAATTTGAACTAAACTAAAACCACCCCCCTTGTGCCCTCTCCATGATCCCAAGTTCCCAAAACGATTCGAACTCCACCCTGGGTATGACTGATGAGGGTGTAATTGATGGCTATCATCTGTAAATAGGCAAGATGTCATTCAGTCAAGTGTGAAGCCATCTTTCCTTACAAAAGAATCCTCATGTAAACACCTTGCCCTACTCTGCTTTCTGCTGCTTTGATAAAACAGTGTTCAAAAGCATCTTAGGGAAGGAAAGGGTTTATTTGGCTTTCGTGAAGGGAACTCAAGGCAGGAGCCTGGAGGGGAGAACTGGACAGCGACCAAGGAATGCATTTACTGGACTGCTTTCCAGGCTCGCTTTCTATACCACCCAGGCCCTCCTGCCTAGGGGCAGGGCTAGCTATCGCAGGGGGCTGGGCCCTCTTATATCAATTAGCAATTAAGACAATGCCCCACAGGCATGTTCCTAGTCAATCTGATGGAGGTTCGGCTTCGAGGCGCGTGAGCTTCCCTCACCCCAGTGACTCTAGTCTGCGTCAGGCTGACCCAACAGTAAGACCCACAGAAGACAGACGACTCCTGCAGAACCAGCTCTAGTTTCTTGCCACTGAACTCAGTTCTGTTATATGTAAGAAATCCTTCAAATGAAGTGGACATTTTAGATATTTTTTAATGCAGTTTTTACTTTCTTGGACATGTCAGTTCGTGCTCAATTTGAAATTATGGATTATTCATCTTTGGTGTTCTTCTCTCTTCAGAAAAATTAAGAGTAGAAAAGGGAATGAAAATGATATTTAATTCAGCCAGTTTAGTTGTCTATCGATGGTGCTGTATATTGAGTTATGATAAATTACTGACCAAAAAGGGAAAAAAGATTTATGCTCTTCCTCCTCCCCCCCCCCAAAAAAGTATATAGATGAAGGTCTGTGAGCCTTCTCTTTCTACAGCTTGCCATATGAAGATACTATTTTGAGCACCTATTTTTTCCATTTCTTGTTTGTGTTTTGGTCTGTTTGTAGGGTTTGGAGTATGGAGGAAAACTAGTTCTCCCCGTGTGTGAAGCATGAATACCAAAGGGAGACATTACCGACAGTCTGGGGCCTCTGGAGACGCTTTCCCCACATCTAAAAATATCTCAGAGAAATTCAAATCCGCAGGAAACAAAAATTGGTCAGGGAAACAGATGTTTGAATTCTTCTGAGTTAGTGCAGGCACCAACAATAATCCAGCTAACGTGTGTGTCAAAGAGATTGTCTGACTGTGTGCTTAGAGTATTTGAAGGTAATCCCACTCCTTCTGAGGAAGACTTTTTGAAGTTTACTTTTTGTTAAATAAAACTTTATTCTTTCAGATATGATGATAAGAACTGAGAACATTTAAATACCTAAAATTAGATAAATTACATTTGGCACATAATTGTGCTTCATTTGAGAACAATATACTTTGCTTTCTTAAGTATTTTACATTCTCAACTAGATTATAAAGACCTGGAGATAAAAATCCCCTATTTTGTAATTCTATTACTTACTATGACTAGAGTGGCACTTTGCACATAGTAGGCTTTCAGGAAATATGGGTAGACTATAGAATTAGTGAATAATCATGTAGAAATTACTTAAAATTAACAGTAAAAAAGGAGGCTATTTTATTCTTAATGATATTGTAATGAAGACTATTTTAAACTCTATGCAGCAATGATACACACAAATATTTAAACTATTTATGTGCCTCAACTTGACATAATTTCATGATAACTTGATGGCAATCACATTTAAATATATTAGAATATTTTTGTAATAATGGTGTTCTAGAATAGCAACTTTAATAGCTAGGAAAACATGTTAATAATGGCCATTAGCCTGAAGGAAACAAAGAACACCATGTATAAGCTTAAACATTCTGCTATAATATTTATGAGCAAACCTTAAATTAAGATTTATAAAATGTAAACTATCAAATGTTTCAGCTAGGAAATAATTTTGACTATATTTGTAATTTTTCCCATGTACACATGGGGAATACTGTTTTTAAAAGGTATCTTTCTGCTCTTGTCTCTGACTATCACTGTCTAAATAGAAGATGAATCCTGCTTGATGCGAGACCAATGTGCTGCTACAGAATCACTCAGCGATCACCTGCATGTCTCAGGCAATGGATGAACAAATGATTTCCCCTTACCTTCAGGACAGCTATAAATGGTACAAAGTTAGCCCTCTGGAGTCCATTTTTATAGAGATCTGAAACAAACAAATGCATGAGCTTTTTACTTAGCTTCAACCACAATGATACTTTATCTTTTAGGCTGGCAAATGACACTTTCTACTGACTAAGAAAGCACAAGAAAAACTGACCAAAATTATTTCTATTCAGACAGGACCAAGACTCTGACTACATTTTTAATAGAAGAAAAATGAGCAGTTACAGAAAGGAAATCAGAAGCGTCCCAGCTCCTGGCTTTACATGGGAGGAAGAGGCAGTGAAAATGCAAAGTCACGCCTTCCAGAGTCCTGAGTCAAAACGTCCACTTAGAAGGGACACAAAGCTGGGTATGGTAGATTCCTCTAATTCCAGCGCTCAGGGGGCAGAGGCAGGCGGATCTCTGAGTTCAAGGCCAGCCTGGTTTACAGAGGGAGTTCCAGGATAGCCAGGACTATATAGAGAAACCCTGTCTCAAAAAACAAAAAGAAGGAGGAGGCGGCGACACATCTCAAAGTCCTTAGCCCTTGAACATTGAAGATTGTATCAGGAAGGAAATCATCTTTTCTGGTCCTGTAAGTTCTCAGTAATTAAATAAAAGTCATGTAAAATTAACCCTTCCAAAAAATACATAGATAGACAAAACTGCTCCTGAATTTGTCCTAAGGTCACATATTTGATTAAAAGGAAAGGCCACTGTAATGAATTGTCTAAAAATCCAAATACTCTTTCTAATAAGCTAAGATGCAAGGTGATTATATCAAAGGTAGTATTTTCTTACTTACATGTTTTTCAACATATGTATGTGTCACAGTGAATGTATGCTTACACAAAATACAGATTCATAAATTATGCTTATTTTCAAAAGTAAACAAAAGAAAATAGCAATAGACTTTAAGGATTTTATACTTTTCTTTTAAGGAAGGCTTTTGCCAGAGTGGCACACATATGCAACTGCAGTACTCAGGATGGCACACATGTGTAACTGCAGTACTCAGGATGGCACACATGTGTAACTGCAGTACTCGGGATGGCACACATGTGTAACTGCAGTACTCAGGATGGCACACATGTGTAACTGCAGTACTCGGGATGGCACACATGTGCAACTGCAGTACTCAGGATGGCACACATGTGTAACTGCAGTACTCAGGATGGCACACATATGTAACTGCAGGACCATAAAAATATTTTTGTGTGAAACTTCTCAAAGAAATTTCAAGAGTTTGAAATTTTATTGCATCAACCAATTGTCTTTTATAGACATTCTATAAAGCTCATGAATTTTTTAAAATTATAAAAATAGAAACAGTAAAAAGGTTTTCTCAGTAGTAAATATACAAATTAGATTACACTGTATCTTGTTTTTTCAAAATATAGCATTATAGGATCTTTTCTATATTTCCTTTTTTAGAGAAAATTTTATGACTCTGATAGATTTCCACTGCTATATTTTATGAAAGTAAAATTATTATTAGAAAACATTTATTATCCTTAGAAGTACTCACTGTGGCATCATTATAGTGAAGGAAGAGTTTGCATGTGGTCTGTGGCGATTAAGAAGAAGTTTCAGTTCACTTACATCCAAATTTTGACTTGGGGCATCACAAAAGGTAAAATAATGCTGGCCCGGCTCTAAGGATACTAAGCTTCAACATGAGATCTTTTCTTTGCTATAATCCTTACCTCCATTGAGTAAAGTAGGTAAAATTTGAGAAATGGGTTTAAAATTAAATATTCCCACAGTTCTCACCAACTGCAAAAGCTACTGGAGAAGCTGCATTAAAATGTGGTGGGGCCTGGGTCTGTGAGGTGGTGAAGTGTTTTCCTGGCATGCAGGAGGCTCAGGCTCAACCTCCAGACCTTCATTTGTAATATCGTATCCCCAGCCCGGAAGCAATCCAGATGTGTAGCATTAGGTGAATAGATAACAAATCATGCACATCTGCATAGTGATGTGCAATGCAATAAAAAAAGATAAACTAAGTGTACAATAGCCAAATCTCAAAAGAAACCAGACCCGAAACAATATACACTCACTGGGTAGTTCCCTTGATATAAGACTAGAGAAAAGACAAGCCCATCAACAGCAACCAAAGCAACTCAGTGTGGCTGCCTGAGGAAAAACCAAGGATCTGCAGTAAGTGATGACGAAAGAAGGCAGCAACGTGAGTGATGAGCAAAGAAAGCAAAGGGGGGCCAACAGTGAGTGATGATGAAAGAAAGCAGGGCAGACAGTGAGTGATGGTGAAAGAAGGCGGGGCCGACAGTGGATGATGATGAAAGAAAGCAGGGCAGACAGTGAGTGATGGTGAAAGAAGGCGGGGCCGACAGTGAGTGATGAGGAAAGGACACAGGAAACTCTGGGGAGAAGCAGAACTATTCACTACATGGTTGTGGTGATGGTTTAAACAATGAATTTTTAATTTTTTGAATGTATGAGTACTGTATTTACATGTCCCCCATAGATTGACAGTTCTTAAAATGTGTCATTTTTATTATTTATTAGATATCCTTTTATAAAAACATATCAACAGTAGTGAATATCTATGAGCGCAACAGTCTAGAACAAAGCTAAGGTGTTATTTTTAAGCTGTTTTTGTTTTGTTGTTGTTGGTTGTTTTTGTTTGTTTGTTTGTTTTGAGACAGGGTCTAACTATGCCATCCTAGCTGGCCATTCTGGAACTCACCATGCAGACCAACTTGGCCTCAGAGAACTGCCTACCTTTGTCTGAAGGCATGTACGGCCACACCTGTCTTGTCTTTTTTTTAATGCTATGGGAGACTAACAAGCATGTACTTTTGGAGTTCTGAGATCAATGAAAGCAGCGGAAGCTCCCTTGCTGTGCAGTGAAAGATTCCCACTCATCAGCAAAGTTAAAGGAGAATGGCAGTAGCTAAGCGATTTAAGGTTTCAAAGGGTTAAATTGTTAAAACTCAGCCTTTACAAAGAAATGTGATTCAAACATTATGTTCTGGGGGCATTTTCTAAACATAATCCTAAGCAGAAAGCCACTGGCTTGAAAATCTTTAGGTTTTTATGCAATGGAAAAGGGGCTGTAGTTATTAAATTGAAGTTCCTCTGCAATTCAAATATTATGCTAATTACAATACAATAGCTCTACCTCCTGAAATATTATTTAGCTATAAAGGGTTTCACACTTAGTTTCAACTTCCTTAGATGTAAAGATTTCATATTATACTTATATCAACAGTTGCCATGATTTACTAAATACCAGTTAAAAATTCACCAGTTCTTGCCTGTGATTTTTTAAATGATTTCTGAACAGAGCTAAATGAACACTTGATGGTATAAGATAGAGGACTGGGATTTTGGACCATTCATTTGGTAGAGAATGGTATAAGGACTCTAAAACACTGCAGAGTGAAGAACTGTGATAACACTCAGAGACAAAATGCATGCAGAGAGGGGATTTTAAGTAATGACAAGCATATCGAGGCTGCAGAGACGCATGTGGATAGCAGATCTTTTCCTTAAAATTCAAGTTTCAAAACCAAGAGGGTGAAAATTCCTATTCATACATGTGAAAACTGGTTTAGAGGAAGAAAAGCATTTAAGAAAGGTAATTCAAAGGATTTTCCTGTAAAATAAGAATAAAATATTTACATGGCTGTCTGGGGCCAATCTGACTTATCCTTCTAAAATATTATTTTATCATAGAATTTTCTTAAGGGCACCTTTAGACCATTTAAGCAGCAACAGCAATTTAGCTTTTCTCTTTCATTATTAAGAAAATGTTTTATTAGTTTATTAGAAACTGCAGCCCATCAGGGCAAGGACGGTGTGGCAGACCAAATGAACTCCCACCACAGCAGCCAATGATCAGGGAGAAAGCACCCAAGCTCCAAGATTGCCCTTTTATGTCAGCTGGGCCCCAAGCTTTAAGATGCTGCTACCCAAATTCAGGAAGGTCTTTTCCTTTAGTTAATTATCTCTGGAAATGCCTTTACAGACAAACTCAAGAGATGTGCTATACTGATCTATAGGTGTGTCTAGGCCAATCAAGTTGAGAATGGAGATGAGATGTGGTTTGGAAATCTCAGGCTCAGGTAGGATTTCTACGCAGAACTTGGAGCTATCCCAGTCTAGTTCTCTGTGGAGTTCTGCTTCACACCTCAAACTCTCTAATCTGATTCTTCAGTCTATAAAATCTAAGGGTTTGTCATCAGAACCCAAGACGCCAATGCAGCAATTATTATCCTGGGCCCCGAAGCCCACACTGGGCCCTCCTCTAAGTTCTCTCCCTCAGGAGTCTGTCTGCTTTTTTCATTCTCCAGAAACATCAGATAATTGTGTTGACTACTGTGCCCAGAGTTTCTGACTGTCCTCTCCAAGAAGGTCACTTAGCTAAGAGCTTGCTTAGCTCAAAAAGGGGGTTAGCAGACAAATGCCAACCACTGGTACTTCCTGTCACTGAGCTGTCCAATCCTGTTTCACAGTTTTTATTCATATATTTGGGCTGTTTTACAGACTTTGCTCTGAGAAGCATTCTTCAATTTTTTTCTTTTCTAATAATTTAGGAAGTAAAAGGTACAATTTAAATCCTCAAAGACAGCGGGCCAGAGTGGCTCCTATCTGCAACCCTGCATCTGGCAGCCTGAGGCAGGAGATCTCAAGTTTGAAGCTCTCCTGGGCCACACAAAACGAGGACACTGTCACTCAGTGTTGGTAACTCCCCTCGGCAGGGGTCAGAATTCCCTTCTTGCCCAATCCCCTGCTCAAGTGATTTGCCTCACTTCGCACAATTTTCTTCAGTGAAGTCCATCCCGCACTGGCTCTCCCAGGGACTGATGTCCTCCACTCTTCTCTTCTCCGAGGTCTGGTCTGATATTCTGCCAAACAGCACCCATGTCACCACACACAGCTTGATGTCTCCACTTCGGTGCCTCTAAGACTAATATGAGCGGATATAATTGTAGTATCTTCTTACTTCGTTCGCTGTCTTTATTTCAGATGATCGCTCAGTAAATGAGTTTTCAGCTCAATTTGTTGTCTTTTTTTAATCTTAAATCTTTTTTCTTCACACAGCCTACATTTTCCTGATTTTCTTTCCCTTGAGACAGATTCTTGCTATGGAGCCCATAGTGGCCTCAAATTTAGCATCCTCCTGACTCATTGTGCCTAGTGTTGGGATTACAGGCATGGACCACCAAGCCCAACTTCTGACTTTCAAAGAAAATGAAACTGAAATTTCCTGAATCATACTTCTCTTTGCTCTGGTCACTCATCTATTTTTAAAAAGCTGCTATTCTTTTGCCTTTAATTTAATGCTCTAGTATCTATCATTGTTCTAATGCTAGGGTGTTTTCTGTTATTAAGAGCATGTGTATGCTCAGGACATCTCTGCAATTTAGATAGTGCTTTTATGTGGTTCTAGAATTCAAATAAGATATGTGGTTGGGGGCTGGAGAGATGGCTCAGTGGTTAAGAGCTCTGGCTGCTCTTCCAGAGGTCCTAAGTTCAATTTTCAGCCACCATATGGTGACTCAAAGTCATCTATAATGAGATCTGGTGCCCTCTTCTGCCTTGTAGGCATACGTGCGGTAGAATATTATATACACAATAAATAAATTATATATATATATATATATATATATATATATATATATATATATATGGCTTGCATGGTTCTCCTAATCATCCACCAACTTGTTTTTCTCTTTCTGTCTATAATTTAGTTCCACGTTAAAAAATGATAGTTGTTAGTCAGGGTGCAGAGAGAGGGTGTCCTGCAATCCTCAGCCATGACTGGGACTGTAACACATCTCCGACCAAAACTACGGGGCTAGAGCCAGAGCTCAGGAGGACTGCAACGAAACCTTGTCCTCTGGACCTGGCAGGATGGTTGCACTCATGAACTCACTGCAGCTGTGGATGCCTGCACAAGACCTGTATAAGAGCAAGCCATGCAACTCCTACCATCCTAGGGGTTCACAAGCCACATGACTTCTATCATGGAATCCTAGGGGTTCACAACCACCTAACTTCTACTGTGGAGTCCTGGGGGTTCACAAGCCAGTATACCTAACTGAAGAGCTATGGACAGATGATGGCTTCTAAGATTGAGAGACTCAGTTTTCTTTAAGGGTGTGGCCCCTGATGAGTTAATCACATTCCAATGGAAGGTCCCATATCAAGCACAAACTGTAGTCAATGGGTTAGTTAAAAAGAGGAGAAGGGAATCTAGGAAGAGTGGAGAGGAACAGTTGGGTGAACAAGATCAAAATAACCTGCATGAAATTCTCAAAGAATTCATTTATAAAGATGAAAAATGTTACAGCTGTAGACCTTGACAAGTTCATAACTTCAACAAAAATGCTCCAAAGTTTCACTGCTAAATGTAATACTGTCTTTTGAGGTAAAACACATAGATCTGATATCATATTAAAGCGATAACTCTACTTCCATTTTATGAAATAACTCTACTGGGAAAGGTAATAGTTTTTCCAAATGTGTTCTCAGCCTTTGTCCAATGCTCACTGAGTTGTCATTGTTGTAGTTGCCTTGTTCTGTTGAGCCAGAGTCTCCCTGTTTTGCTCTGAAGAGCCTAGAACTTGCCCTGTACACCAGGCTGGCCTCAAACTCACAGAGATCCACCTGCCTCTGCCTCCCAGATTCTGGGATTAAAGCAAGCACCACCACACCCAGCTAACTTTTTCCTTTATGTGGTAAAATAAGTAACATAAATGTGAGTGTGCACACACTGGTAGCCAACTTGCAGTGCTGTCTAGGCCTTTGTTTACTATGAATATACTGCTCTGAATAAAAATCACATAACACTTTGTCTGGTGGCCTAAGAAAATGGATTTTCAAATTATTCTAGTCAGGATACTTTAATGCTACCTAATTCATTTTCATTATAATAAACAGTACATAGAAAACAAATTTGAGCCAACAAGATGACCTGAGTTCAATTCCTGGGAACCATGTAGTAGAAGGAGAGACCCAATCCCCCACTAGTTGTTCACAGACCTCCATAAACAGATCATGGCACACACTTGAGTGCACATGTATGCTCATTTAGACATACATATAAAATTTAAAAATTTTTTAATGTTAAAGGAAATGTTCTGGGGCTGGAAAGATAGCTAAAGCGGTTAAGAGTACTGGCTCTTAACTGGCTGCTCTTGCAGAGGATTCAGGTTGGGTTCCCAGCACCCACGTGGCGGCTCACAACTATCTGTAACTCCAGTTCCAGGGGATCCACTGGCCTCCAATGGCACCAGGCATGCATGTGGTGAACAGACAGGCATACATGCAATCAAATTATCCATATACATAAAATAATAAGTTTTTTAAGTTTTTAAAAGTCAAAAGCAGAAATTCTAACCTCCTCTGTACCACCCTAGGTTCAGTCTTGGGCTGCTTTCTTTTCAGTGCTCCAAATTACATTGGCAATGAGAAACAACCGCTCAGCTTACACAGTCTACATTCCTTTAACACTGTGTTCCTATTTTTTGAACAGAGTTCTCAAGTTTAATCATTAAGTTAATTTTGAATCTTTAACTAGTTTGATCTATTGAACTGCTAACTCTTTGGGTCACCATCCAATTAATTCTTACTATTTTTTTCCTGCTGGAATATCATGAAACTAGAAAAACTTGGAATATTATAAAAACAGAAAACCTTCATTTTAGCACATAAACTATGAGAAATTTGTATGTGAAATTTTAAACTGTGGTTCATTTTCTAGTTGTTCTCTACAAATCCACTGCCATCACCCTATCCCAGGTTTCTGATTCTGTGCATCCTGACATGTTTGTCCATGCTTCTTGCATGGAGAATAGCTCTGCACTAACAATGTCTCTGGCAAGAGTCCCAGCCTCAGTGCTTCTGCCTGCCAATACATCCTCTTGGGTAGAACAGTCAGACGTTGCTAAATCTCCTCCAAGCCTCACAGTCCCCATTAGAGTACCAAGACATAGCCACTTCTTGCCTAGAGTCTACAGTCACTTCTGAACAGATCTACCTGGGTCCACCACATTCCTACGCTCCACTCAGAAACCCCTTCTTCAGGTTACAAGCAAAGCAGTCTTAACCACTGGGACCCTGCCAGTCCTGCTTGAGGCAAGCTTCAGGATCTTATATTATCTCTTACAATAAGGCACACAGATATCTGAGTTCAAGGCCAGCCTGGTCTACAGAACAAGTTCCAGAACAGCCAAGGCTACACAGGGAAATTTGTCTCTAAACAACCAAAAATTTAAAAATTAGCCTATGAAGATGGTTTCTGTCCACCCTGCTAATGGGAGATACTCCAGAGCTTGTGAGAGAGGCTGTCAGTTAACTAGTGTCCAGCTGTTGCAACGCTGCATGCCTAAGCGTTCAACTTTTGTCTTCTCCAAAGGCAAGCCCCAGCTCAAGTTCTGCACACTTTCTGACAGCCCTGGGACCTTGTTCATGCCTGCAACATCTGTGCTCCAAAGTGTCCCTCAGCCTCTCCTTGTGCCTGTCTGCCTTGCTTTACCACACCAGAACTGCTAGGGTCTTTAAGCTCCTTCAAGACTCTGCTCTCCTTTCTAGCCCTGCCAAGCACTACTTTCCCTTCAACAGTATTTGCTACAGAGTCTCTTAGATTATTCTAGCGCCTCCCTACTTATGGGCATAGCTGTGTCACTGTGCAAAGATAATCCTCATCGCACTGTCAAGTCAACTATAGTAGAGGCAAACGTCATTTTCCCTTAGTTGATCTGGTATTTATATGTGTGTGTAGTGTTACCTGTATATGCATGGGGGGGATGAATGTGCACCAGAGTACATACCTGTGTCGAGGCCATAGGTCCACATCATGTGTCTTTCTGTATTATTCTTGTCTTAACTAGTGCTCTGTTGCTGTGAAGAGACACCATGACTACAGTAACTCTTTTTTTAAAAATAATTTATTTTTATTTCATGTGCATTTGTGTTTTGCCTACATGTATGTCTTGTGAAGGTGCTGAATCCCCTAAAACTGGGGTTACAGGCAGTTATGAACTGCCATGTGGGTGCTAGGAATTGAACCTGGGTCCTCTGGAAGAGCAGTCAGTGCTCTTAACCTCTGAGCCATCTCTCCAGCCCCTCTTATAAAGGAAAACATTTAATTGAGGGTTTGATTACAGTTTCGGAGATTTAGTCCATTATCATCACGGTAGGAAGTATAGTGGTATGCAGGCAGACATGGTCCTGGAGCAGTAGCTTAGAGTTTTACATCCTGATCCACAGGCAGCAGGCAAAGAGAGACTTTGGGTCTGCTGTGGGCTTTTGAAACCCCCAGTGACATACCTCCTCCAACAAGTCCTTCCCAACAGTCCACCAACACCTCCCACCTTTTTTCTTTTCTCTTCTTTTCTTTTAGACAGTGTCTCACTAGTAATTTCATTTAAAAAAAAAAAAAAGCTCTTGAAAGATGGGGAGATATCTCAGTGGTAGACTGCTTGTTTGGTCTCTGTTTTTCCTTCCCCAAGACCTGGTCCATCTGCAAGCCCTGTTGTCTCTGCCTATAATGGAAACAGCAGCTGACCATTTCTTACTACTGCCCCATCACCTCCCCTAAGCACCACTGCAACAGCCTTCTCGGTCCTTATTCCCAGTCTCGAAAACTCATCCACACAATCTATTCTCCGCTGCAACCAGAGATCCTTGCAGAAATATATACATTCACATTCTGAGCCCTCATACTGAGATCCACCTGTGTACTAGGCACTCTGACAGTGCATAGAGCATACCCACACACCCAGATTAAAAAAAAAAAAATCCAGGCCCTCAGAAAGCTGCATCATTCTGGAAGAGAAAAGACGATGAACCAAAAACACAATAAATGCATCAAATAAAAAGAGGCATTAATGCCATGTTATAAATGGAAGTTTCTGTACCACCCAGTCCTGTAGTCATTCAGTCCCAAAGAAACACACAAGACTTTTATTAATTATAAACTGTTTGGCCTATTAGCTCAGACTTGTTATTAGCTAGCTCTTACAACTTAAATTAACTCATAATTCTTGTCTATGTTTAGCTACCTAGCTTAGTACCTTTCCTCAGTAAGGCATTCTCATCTTGCTTCCTCTGCGTCTGGCTGGTGACTGATTCCCTGCCTTTCCTCTTCCCAGAATTCTCTTAATCTGCTTGTCCCACCTATACTTTCTGCCTGGCTACTGGCCAATCAACATTCTATTAAACTAATACGAGTGGCAAATCTTTTCAGTGTACAAGAGATTAATTATCCCACAGCATTTCCCCTTTTTCTCTTTTCAAAACAAGAACTCTGAATCTAATCTCCTTTGTTTAGCTTTTTTCCTGACCATTATCCATAACAACTTGTAATCAACACTCTAAACAAAAACAAACATCCATAATCTGTTTTTTTTGGGAATGTGGGTGTAGTTTTCTAGGCTACTTCCTCCTGATTGGGGATGCTGATAATCTAATGTAAACCCAAAGAAAATTTAGGATTATGGTCAAGTACTGACTGAAGTATTCTCTGAGGCTGGATAATCTCAGCCAGTAGTCTTGAGGATGTTTTGGATGTAAGACTCAGAGGAAACTGCAACAGAGGCATCTGAGCCATCTAAGCGGGAGATGGACGAGCGGAGCAGAGTAGGGCTGTCACACTTTCACTGGGGAAACCTTCCCCTAGCAGAGGGGAGTTGTTACACTTCTGGAACAGGCCTAACTGTAACTTTGCTGGGGAAGCCCTCTCCTGCTGGAGCAGAGCTGTTACATTGGGGAAACCTTTCCCTAGAGCAGGGCTGTAAGCTGCTATGCTTACTGTGCTATTGCTGGCTCCCAACTGCCAGAATACTCTTCCACATGAACTGTAACACTCAGTATTCCCTGGCCCCTGACTGCCAGAATACTTTTCCATTCAAGCTGTAACACTCAGTATTCCTTGGCTCCCAACTACCAGGATCGCTTTCCATCTGAGCTGTGATACTTATAAATATGGCTTCCTGCACCTAGTAACCGTTGAGGAAATTGAGTTTGGCATCATGGAGAAATTGCGGGGCACTGAGGATTATGACCTGTGTATCACCTACTATAACACTAAAAATCATGACCAAAAAATGGAGAAACTAGGCCTTGGCTTAGATGATGACAGCAACAACCAGCAAGCAACAGCCACACTGAGCCCAGGAGACTCTCACCGCCTGAGCTTCCAACACGGCATACAGTCTCTGGTACACACCTGCCAGTGCCGCAATGCCAACTGTTCCCTGCCTTCCTGCCAGAAGATGAAGAAGGTTGTGCAGCACACCAAAGGCTACAAACGGAAACCAATGGTGGATGGCTCATCTGCAGACAGCTTTTCGCCCTCTGCTGGTACTGGTACCATGCCAAGTACTGCCAGGAGAACAAATGTCCGGTGCTATTCTGCCTCAACATCAAGCAAAGGGTCCATCAGCAACAGGTGCAGCACTGGTCCCAACAGGCTCAGCTGCTCCGCAGGATGGCCAGCATGCAGGGGACAGGTGTGGCAGGACAGCAGCAGGGCCTGCAGTCCCCAACTCCTGCTACTCCACCATGCGACAGAACAGAAAGGACAAAGGAAGCACCATGAGGTGAGGGGTCTGGGTTGTGCTGTCAGCGAAGCAAGTCCTGGCCCCTCTGAGCAAGGCCTTCACAGTTGAAACATTATTTTGGATTCCTCATCTTTAACTGACCACATGATGAGTTAAAAAAAATACAGGATTTTAAATGTGTTACTTTAGTGTCTAACTACTACTTGTATTTTAATTCTTAAATACTTTCCTAATAAGCCACAAGTGCCTTCTTAGAAATGATAAATTAAGTGAAGTAGTTAAAAAAAAAAACTACTCATGAAAGTAAGCTTCATCTTTTTCAAAAACTTAATTAAGAGTTTTTCATTTCATTGAACTTTCTTTTATGGCATAAAAATCAGCTAGAAATATTTTTATTTTCATAGGTAGATATCATGTGTCTAGTGTTGGGGGGACGACATCCAACATGGGAAGCAATTGAGCTCAGCTGACTACAAAATAGAAATTTTTCTTAAATACAAATTCAGACTGATTTTTCAGATTAAGCCTGTTATAAAACCAAGGGTTGGTGAAGTCATCAAACTGACAAACACAAGAAATGTGGGGTCTGGAAAGCATCTTGAGCCCCCATTTAATTGGATGGAGAAAACACATTGTTTGTTTTACCTTCCGGTGGTCTGTTGGATGTTGCCACAACGACGACCCCGTTTTTGAACAGATTTTCAAAAAGCTGTTTCAGAATCATGGCGTCGGCGATGTCAGTGACCTGTGGACAACAACACATTTGTTTTATTTTAATTTCACTTCTGCTCTAACAAATTTGCTAATGGCTCTTTTTTTTTTAAGATGGAAGTGAATTCCAGGAGGAAAATTCTAATTATCGTCATGAAGAGTAGATAATTAAAAGCATGAAAGGCCATCGAACAGTCTTTTCACTCACACCTCCTTCGCTGCTAATCAATCATTTCTACCCAAATTATCAAATGTTCTGTGCTAACTTCTTTATCAACTACATGTGGAAAGCATAGAAAACTGTCCTAAACATTTAGGAAACCCAATTAATTAGAACATGACCAACTCTCTGGTTATACTGCCACCCGGTATCCCCCTCCACCACACACACAGGAAGGTGGGGAGCAAGAACAGCAGCTTTAAAATATACAGGCTATTTGCAATTCCTAATACCTTTCTGGCAAAGGTCCCTGGAAAGGTGACTTGTAATGGTCAGGGGATGTTAGAAATAAGGACAAGTAGCCAGGGAGACAGAATCAGCTGCTGTTGAAAATAGAATGATACGACATAGATACTATTGTGCAATTGTTGCACAAAACAATTCAACAGATGGCCCATCACAGAAATAAGCAATTCCATTGTTCTTTTTAAGTGCCTTCTATTACTGTCCATGAATAATCCAAAGGCACACTGCAGTCACTTCCAGCACGCCAGCCTCTGCTAACCTTGCAAACACAAATATTCCTGCTAAAAAAATTAAATAAATAAATGTGTCCCTCCCAAGGATGCCTAGTGCAGTGCTTTGAAACAACAACCTCTGGCAAACCCAGACATGCAGCCTGCAACTAAAGCGAGGCACAGTGCAGGCAAAACCGCGCTAGGCAAAAGGGAACGCAGCTACTCATCTCTCCTAAAATGATTCCTTGTTTGAATTCATAATCAAAAAGTCCACTTAATGGCAACTTTTTTAAAAAAAGAGGCTTTTACAGTTCACAAATCAGCAACTGGGAGAGGGAAACTGCACACACAACCTAAGTGCGGCTGAAGACACACTGGCCACTGCAGCCGCAGAGTGCCGACAGGGCTCAGATAACCCGGCATAAAAGGGCTTTGACCTTTATAGGCACATTTCAAAGAATCTCAGTAAAATTTGCCTTATGCGTGCTTACTAACTCACCATATTCTTACCTTCCCTCTGTTCGAGGATACAGAAACTCACTGAAATCTTCCTGTTTGATTAAGAAACTCCAAGTTACCAACTGACCCATTATAATACAGCCAGTCAAAACTGACCTTCACAGGTCTAACCTGCTTCTCTCTTCATGGCCAGGATCTTACTGGGGCCGTGTAAGGTTTCCTTCCCACCTGAACAGAACAAAACCACAAGGGGGTACGGCTGGGGGAAGAGGGTCTTTTTGTTTCAAGCAAAGGCTTAAAAATATTAACTAGGAGAAACTACTGAAATGCCCTCTACTGAAAAGACTCCCGAGCCTCAAGCACTCACCAACGACAGAAAAGAGAAGCGGCGCTGGTGGCGTTCACTGGGAGCTCAGGACCGTGGACAAATTTTGCTTCCACAAAAACATTCATAGAGACGGTCCTTTTCAAATGCCTAAACACCAGTGGCATTTCTGATGAGGGGACAGGACGAGCTTGCAAAATTCAGTAGCAACCGCACTTTTTAAATTAGATTTTAAAGCCAGTTCTAGCCTCTCCATACATTTCCTTTAAACAGAAAATCAATGAAATGCTACTCAATATTAGAAAATGAAGGCAGTGCTTTGACTATTTCCATAATGGTTTCTGGAACAAAAAATGAAAAAATAGCTTTTGTGCCCTGAGGTTTGAAGTGAATATTCAGCTGATACACTGCAAAAGCTTAACCCAGAAATGGATGGGAACAGTCAAGGCTTGTGGTCGGGTTCCACTTGGCTGTTTTTACATTATGGGATGTTTTTGTGCTAGCTGAGAAAATTAACTTGGAGAAGCTATGGCTAATTACTAAAGCAGGAGTCACTCAGTGCAGCTGGATGCCAATGTAGACTCTTTGATCTTGGCCCCGCACTTGTCCGGCTTTGCTGGGGAACAGTAATTTTACAGTATAAGCGAACAGAAGACAATTGGCCCCACATTCTTGGAGAGCTGGGGTGTTCAGCATCCAGCATTTCATTACCATCCGGAACAAAAGACAAGGCTACAGATTACCAATAAGGGTAGTCTGCAAGCAGAGAGTGGAGACATTTCATTAGCATTAAAGAGAAGAGATCTTTATGACCTAGAGTTGCCTTCCACCGTGACTCACTTAAATAAAAAAAGAGAAAAAAGTAATTCATTTACATGTATAAGTGCTTGAGTCTCAGTCACCCACTGATTGGTACAGTGCCATGGAATGAGCGACAAATATAAGCATGCATTATCAGTAATTAGTATTAGCACAAAAACAAGCACCTACTTTTTATTAGCAGTTTTTAATAGTGCTCCTGCTTTATAAAAATGGCAAATAGTATCTGTGAGTGATATTGATACTTTATGGAGTAGAATTTTACACAGCATTCTGCTTATCAAAAATGCTTTTTAAATACTAACTAGTAAGACACGTCTTCCCTCGGTATTTGTGATGTTTTCAGAATCACAAGTGGTTTAGCAGGTAACATAAATATTCAAAGATACAATAAAGATTTGAAAGAAAGTCTTAAGAATGAGGTATTCTTTTATTTCAGTCACTAGAACACATTTAAGATAAAAACAAAAACAAAGCCCTATATAAACATATCCCTCAACTAAAGAAGTGTATCTAAGATGTCACATTGGTAAAGATGACAAAGAGAGAATGTACTCTGCAAAGCGTGACCTAAATGCTTCCAAAGTGGGACCTTAAAAACTCCTTAAACCTAAGAGTACAGATAAAGTGTATGTCCTTGCTTCTAAGCAGCAATAATTCCTGTTCATTTCCCTATAAAATGAACATTATTATATTCATTACCACCACTCTAAAGTCCAATAACAAATAGCAAAACCAGGAAGACTAATAGCATGATTCAATTTTAAAAGTGGAGTGGCAGTTTTAGACATACTATCACTAAGAATAAATCTAAAGATTCATTTCTGATAAATTCAGCAAGTATTATACTAGGCTTAAGGATAACTTCTAGGTCCTGTTATTAAACACCCCAAACCCCACCTTCCTCTATAGCAAGATAGTTAACCACATAACACAAGACTTTGTGTACTAAAGAAGATACATAATCTAGCTGCTGAGTCAGAGTAAGGATGCTGAGTTATGTAACCTCTCTGACTCTCCATTTTCTCATCAATATAATGAAAGCAGCAATAATACATAGTTGCAAAACTTTAATAGGACATATGTTAAACTCTCAAGAAATGCTACCTAGGGTTTATTACCTATGTATAGTATATATGCTCCTATAATTCCATATTAGTAATACATTATAGTATAAAATCTTGGGTGCAAATGGAAGGATAGATATCACAGTACAGTGTTTAAGAACAAAGGCATTGGGATTGGTCAAGAGTAATTCTTGTTCTTCCAGAGGACCTTAGCTCAGTTCCCAGAACCCACGTCGTGTAGCTCATAGCTGCCTGCAACTCTAGCTCCAGGGAATCCATGTCTTCTCTTGAGTTCGCAAACACCCACACCTATGTGCACACATGTATACAATTAAAACTTAAATATTTCTTTTTTAAAAAAAGACAAAATATAGAGGCCCGACATGATGGAACACACCTTTAATCCCAGCATTCAGGTGGCAGAAGCAAATGGTTGTGAGTTAAGAGCCCAGCCTGGTCTACAAAGCAAATTCCAGGACAGTCAGGGCTATATAGAGGGGCCTTGATGCAAAGCAAACCAAACCCAAACAAACAACACAAACACACAGGCACACGGAAAGCACCCAGGAGACAGTAGCCAACATCATAGATGTTAGATGACTTGTCCAGTGTGTAAGAGGTGTCTAGGTCCAGTCTCCAGCGTCAAAACGAATGAAAAAGATAAAGAGTATACACAATAGATGGGATGGAATAGCCAATAGATAAATAAGCAATATCTCAAACAGTTCATGAAAGACTAACCTAGTAAGAAAACAAAGGAGAAAAATTATATTAATGCATAAATAATATAAATTAAATAATAAGATCATTTCATCTATTAACAATTCAAATGATCAGATAATTCATGATATTTACAGGAGATAATGTGGCCGAGGTTTGCTCGAGAGCTGTTGTTATACACAAGTGTAGTAATGCTTAAGCGAGGAAGGCTGAAAGCAAAGCTTGACAGACCATTATGGTTGGAGTATGGAAGACCAGAATGCCGAAATATGGACAGTAAAGAGTGCTCGTGAGGTTTCAGACAAAAAGGACTCGGTTGGGAGATGGGCTGCAGGCCATTTGTGTTATATTCTGGCAAGTAGCATGGTCTGCTTATGGCCTAAAGGTTTTAAGGGAGACTGAATTCAAAAGCAATGGACTTTTCATTTGTGGGAGGAAACCCAACATAACACAGCATCAATGGTGGAATGTTTGCTGCTTGATGCCAGGCTTATAGTGAGACATCAACAAAAGACAGAGCAGGCAGAACCAAGAAGAAGAATTAAGTCCAGTTAGGCAAAGAAAAGAACAAGAGTGCACTTAAAGCTGTGGACAGGCCTAGAGAGATGGTTGAGCAACTAAGAGCTCTTGCTGCTCTTGCAGAGGACCCAGGTTTGGTTCCCAGCACTCACAAGGCAGCTCATAGACATCTGTAACTGCAGTTCCTGGGGATCTGGTGCCCTCTGAAAGCACCAGGTACATCTGCAGTGAACTTAAATGCATGCAGGCAAACAAATACTCATAGTTAAAATGAAAATAAATCTTTTTTAAAAAAAAAGCTGGAGAGATGGCTCAGTGGTTGAGCATTGGCTGCTCTTCCAGAGGACCTGGGTTTGAGTTCCAGCACCTGCATGGCAGCTGATGCTGATCTTTAACTCCAGTTCCAAGGGATTTGACACCCTCTTCTACATCTGAGGGCACCAAGCATACATGTGGTACATACACAGACACACATGCAGGCAAAATACCTATACAGATAAAATATAATAAATAAAATCTAAAATAAATAAAGGGCAGGCTATGGTGATGCCCTCCTTTACTCCCAGTACTCAGGGGGCCAGTGTGCAGATAGGTCTCTGTGAGTCTGAGGTCAACCTGATCTATATAGACCCAAGCCATCCAGAGCTCCCCAGTGACCCTGTCTCAAAATAGATAAGTAAATAAGGTTGTGAACTGTGAACAAGGTGTGTATAAAACTGTAACTATTTAGGAGAGAGCATCATTAAAGAAAAACCTTAAACCTTGACTGGGACAATGGGAATGATGCCTTGAGGCAAGACCTCCACCATCAAAGGTTTCAATTTATGAAGAATGAAATGTATTTGGAGTCTTTCGTTTGGAAATACAGTACCTAAATAAGTAGGGCCTGAACAGATAGAGACAAAGAGGTACTCTGGTCTAACAGGATACCCTATACAAGTGTTTCCCCAGATAGAGCAAATTCATAAGAAACATAGGTCCAAGGTTGCTGACAAGCTTGCAGATTAGCTACCTAGAGACAGGCATAGTCTGTTTAGCAGTGGAACAGGAAAGGTCCTGCAACAAGAGGTCAGGCAACTGGGATAACTATCAAGCCAAGTTTGGGTGAGGGAGGTGATGACACACACACCTCCGCTGTATGTGTTAGCAGGCAAGATTCTTTAAGAGCCTTTCTCACTCAGTGTGGGGGTTTGAATGAGAATTGCTCCCATAGGCTCAGATATATGAATACTTAGTCCCCCAGTTGGTAGAGTTGTTTAGGAAGGATCGGGGGTATGACCTTGTAGTAGGAAGTGTGCCATTGGGGCAAGTTTTTAGGTTTTAAAAAGCCCAAGTCCTAGGCTGTCTCAACACGCAAACTCTTGGCTACTGCTCCAACATCATGCCTGCCTGCCACCATGCTCCCCATCATGATGATCACGGTTAACCCTCAAACTGTAGCCAAGCCCCCAAGAAACTCTCTCTCCTGTAAGCTGTCCTAGTCATAGTCTCTCTTCACAGCAACAGAAAAGTAACTAAGACACTTAACATGTAACAGGAGCCCTCTTTGTTGCCTGGGACTCTGATGAGCCTAGGCTTGTTTAAGCATTAGCAATGTAGATAGACATTTATTCTTGATTCCTCCTCCCCTCTCAAATGTGAATTTAATGGTGAGTACTCAGACAGCCAGATCCGTTAGGACTGCATTATTGGTGGAATATTATGGTTTGGGGAACTTTCATGGGAGCCTTCTATCAAAAACAACAAAAAATCTATAATCATGTTGATATAAAAACAAATATAGGGCTAGAGAGATGGCTCAGTGGTTAGGAGCACTGGCTGCTCTTCCAGAACACCCAATTTGATACCAGCACCCATACAGCAGTTCACAACTGTCTGTGACTCTAGTCCCAGGTGATATGATGCCCTCTTTGGGCCTCTATGGGCAATGCACACACATAGTGCACAAACATACAAGCAGACAAACTACTCATATACCTAAAATAAAAATATAAAATTTACAGACTGTAGAGATGGCTTATTGGTTACGAGTGCTTAACGTTACTGCAGAGGGCCAGGTTCATTTCTCATCACTCACAATGAGTCACTCACAAAAGCCTATAACTCCAGTTCCAGAGGATCTGGTGCCCTCTGGCCTTAGTGGCCATCTGCATACACACAGTGCATGGAAGCTCATGTAGCACACAATTTTACACTGTGCAATATCTGGTGGAGAAGAAGGGAGACACACGCCGTTTACTGTAACTTACAAGTCAGCAAACTGCTCTGACAATAAGTTAGTATTTCAGGCTTTCCATGCCACATACACTCTCCATCCTACTTCTGTTTATTTATTATTAATTATTATTATATTCCTCTCTCCTCCTCCTCCTTCTGGATACCACTTACAACATCAACCCAGGGCTGGTGGGACAGCTGAGTGGCTGAGAGCTCTTAGTGCTCCTACAGAGAACTCACACTCAGTTCCCGGCACCACAGCTACCTGTAACTACAGCTCCAGGGGCTCTGCCGCCCTCATCTGGCCTCCAGAATCACCCACATGCACATCCACACAGACTTAAAGGTGAATGAATAATAAACAAATCTTAAAGCACTACGGCACAAAAATCTTTTCTAAGGGGCCAATTTACGTTGAGAAGGCCATGGTTTGTGAAACTCTAAACCAGACAGTAAAATTGAAGTAGTAGCAGAAAATATGTGAAATCAACTCATAAAATAATGAAAAGACCAGGAGCAAAATTTAAACATTCAGACTTTGTTCAGTGTGCCATTCTATAGCTATGAAATCTCCACTTGGGGCTCGGATGCTCAGCATGCCTAGTGCTGCTGCAGAACACTGAGTCACATTTCCTGAACTCAGGCAGCCCAGAACCACCTGTGAATACAATACCAGGGGCCCCATGCCTCTGGCCTTGGTGAGCACCCACACTCATACACAACCCCATGCATGTGCATGCGTGCACACACACATAATTTGAAATAATAAAAAGAAATCTAAATCTAACAAAAAAGAAAAATCCCACTTTACCTGAAATTCATCAAAGCAGAGGAGACAAGCTTCTTGGCTGATTTCGTCTGCTATGGGAGCTATGGGGTCATATGACTTAGCCATGAATCCTGCCTTCCTTTTTGGCAAGCTCTGTTTAAGGCGATGTATTCCTTAGGTATATGAAATAAAACAGACAAAATATTATATTAATAGAACATTTTAAGGAACTAGAACATATTTTTAATCTGAATGAAACTTAACTTGGACATAAAAACTAAATTTAAACTCCACATGAAACAGAGTTCAGTCATCACAATCTGATTATTAAAAGGCAATGCATTTTCTCTCTCTTGCTTCCGGCTCTGCTTCTGGCTACTAGACTCTGTTTCTGGTGGTGCAGAAGGCTGTTGTCTACAGACAGTGATCTTTAAGTTTTCCCCTTAAATAAATAACTCTTTTATTAATCATAAAAAAATAAGTTATCTAAATATTATAGTCTTAAAACCATAAGGGCGATTCAAGGTTACGTCCTGTCACTGCTGAGTATGGGTGACAGTGATGGGCAGCTAGACACATCAGCAAACTGGAACTGGTCCTGGGGTTTAAGTGATGAGTGTGGAAGCAGGAAGTTACCTGTGAAGTACATACACATCTTGTCTAGCATATCCAATCAGAATGCTCTCTTGTCTCCATCCCAAGACATTCAGACCATTCCTGCTTATTCACTATATTTACACTAAACACTGAATGTACTGGGGAAGGCAATGTTCCCACTCTAGGCAGGTATGGACGGTAGGCAAACCATGCAGAAAATAATCTACAAACACCAAGAGATAGGCAAGATGGAACCCAGGGGAATTCCACCAGTGGAAGATGATGCTGAAGGATCAGGAACTACATTAGACTGTCGCAAAGAATAAACAAGAAACCTGGTATGGTAGTGCACTCGGGAAGCAGAGGCAGGCAGATCTCTGAGTTCAAGGCCAGCCTGGTCTACAGATCGAAATCCAGGAGAGCCAGGGCTACGCAGAGAAAGCCTGCCTCAGAAATAAATAAATAAATAGTAGGAACCTAATCAAAAGGGACTTCCTAAAGCAGGTGTGGCGTCTTCCAGCAAACCTCCCCTCTATGCTCTAATTACCTAGCACTGAACTGATCTTAAGAACAACCTCAAGATGAAGTCTCGTTTTCCACATAATGCAAAGCAAAAGATACCGAGGAAAACTGTACTTCAAGCAAAAGCCTGATTGTTTTACGGCTTATATGTTCAATCACAGGAAAAGAAAATGACTTTGTCGTTGTCACTCTGAAAAACCATTGGGATCACTGACTTACTTCTGTGCACATCTAGCATGAAACCATGAAAGTGGACCCGTTTTTTCCTCTTCATCTCCACATAAGCATAAAACATGTCCATCACCATTGTTTTCCCTGTACCTTGAAAATAAAAATAAAAAAAATTTAAGAATACCATTAAACGGCATATGCTGATTACACTAATGATTGTTCATTAGCTTTGAGATAATGAGACGCGCTCTTCCTGGGAAGCTAGAGGCGGCTGCTCTGCTGGGTCAGAGAAGTGCGTACTTTGCCTGCTGAACCGGCTCTTAAAGACTGATGCTCCCTTTTTCATCATCGTAATCCTGCTTTTGGTCAACACTGAGAGGGACGCTCATAACCTAGCATGATTTCTAGGTTGTTCTTCCAGCTTTTCATATTAAACACACTAGAATAAATTAATTTACTGGCATTACTATATATTAGGAACTATGGGAAATTCAGAAATTACAAGTAAGAATATTGAGAGAAGGTGGCTGGCTGACGGGATGGCTCAGCAGGTGAAGTACTTGCTGTGTAAGCCTGCCCTGATTAGCATTTAATCCCATTCCCCACCCCACCCCTGCAGACACACATATCATAGGCACACATAATAATAGTTGGTATGGGAAATCCTTCTGTATATGTGTTGCTTTTATTGATTAATGAATAAAGAAACTGCTTTGGCCTATAGCAAGGCAGAACTTAGGTAGGCAGGGAAAACTAAACAGAATGCTGGGAGAAAGAAGGCGGAGTCAGGAGAAGCCATGTAGCCCTGCTATTGACAGACACCAGAACTTTACCCGGTAAGCCACAACCTCATGGTGATACACAGATTAATGGAGATGAGTTAATTTAAGATATGTGTTAGCCAGAAATACACTTAGGCTATTGGTCAAACAGTATTGCAAATAATATGGTTTCTGTGTGATTATTTTGGGGCTAGGAGGTTGGAAATAAACAAGTGGCCTCTAACACTGATCCAGCAAAGCTCTTAAGTTATCTAACCAAAAATATGAAGAACATGTACTGAAACTTGATATTTGTGTGAACTCTCTGTCAAATGGGCTTAAAATGGAACAAGGTCATCATGTGAGCTGGAAGCTAGCCTGAGTTACGTAGCAAGACATGTCTCAAAAAAAAAAAAGAAAGAAAAGGAAACATTAAGTTACATAAATTTTAACCATATGACTTTGAAAATCTTAAGTACAGTAAATATCCTTATTCCCTTAATGGATATATTTACTGAATGTCCACATGGATAAGGTGCTACTGCAGGTACTTGAGGTACAACAGGAACAAGACTTAAGAAAGCCCTGGGATCAGTATGAGTTCCTCATCAACCTGGGCTACACAAGGAGTTCAAGGCCACCATGGACTATAGCAAGATCCTCCCTCAGGGAGATGCAAGACAAATTGCAAAAATAATGTATTACAGGGTTTATAATACATAGGTGAGTTGTAGCCAATATTAGCATAAATGTTATTCTTAGGTAGGTGAGAGAAATAGAAAAGTACTATCCCACGGCTGTACACGACAGTGTACTATTCCATAGCTGTACACAACACTATTATTACACAGCTGTACACGACACCGTACTATCCCACGGCTGTACACGACACTGTACTATTCCATGGCTGTACATGACATTTTACTATTCCATGGCTGTACACGACATTGTACTATTCCATGGCTGTACATGACACTGTACTATCACACAGCTGTACACAACGTTGTACTATTACATGGCTGTACATGACACTATACTATTTCATGGCTGTACACGACACTACTATTCCATGGCTGTACATGATACTGTACTATCTCACAACTGTATACAACACTGTACTATTCCATGGCTGTACATGACACCGTACTATTACACATCTGTACATGACACTGTACTATCACACAGCTGTACACAACACTGTACTATTCCATGGCTGTACACGACACCATACTATTACACATCTGTACACGACACTGTACTATCACACAGCTGTACACAACACTGTACTATTCCATGGCTGTACACAACACCGTACTATTACACATCTGTACACGACACTGTACTATCACACAGCCGTACACAACACTGTACTATTCCATGGCTGTACATGACACCATACTATTATATGGCTATACACGACACTGTACTATCACACAGCTATACACACAACAAAGAGTGGGGCAGGGTGATAGCTTAAAAAGATCCAGATGGGAAACAGAATACAAACCTAAGATGGAAGGCTTCAGCCCTACCATACTAATCAAACCAACTGGACCACATAATCCAAAAAAGAAGAAGAAGGAGGAGGAGGAGGAAGAGGAGGAGGAGGATGAAGAAGAAGAAGATGAAGAAGAAGAAGAAGAAGAAGAAGAAGAAGAAGAAGAAGAGGAAGAGGAAGAGGAAGAGGAAGAGGAAGAGGAAGAAGAAGAAGAAGAAGAAGAAGAAGAAGAAGAAGAAGAAGAAGAAGAAGAAGAAGAAGAAGAAGAAGAAGAAGAAAGAAGGCCAAGATAAATGAACAAAAAGTAAAAACTATAGACTCTCTTCATGATACCCAAACACACATGATAAAAGTGAAAACTGAGGACTTCAGAGATGCACCAGAGGTTAAGAGCACTGGCTGTTCTTCTAGAGGACCTGGGTTTGAGTCTCAGCACCACATGGTGGCTCACCACCACCAGTTCCAAGGGACCTGACACCCTCTTCTGGTCTCCTTAGGGACTGTATGCAGGTAGTGCAATGACATGCATACAGGCAGGAACCTAAACACATAAAATTAATTAATTAATTAAACCTCAAAATATTTTTTGAAAAATAAAAGTTGAGATCTGCCCCACAAATACTCATCCCAAGAAAGTTGCAGTAATCATATGAATATTGGACAAAATGGACAAGGAATCAGGAATATTGCTAAAAATAAAGAATGACACTCCATAATAAGATAACTGATTGATCAAGAAGGTAGAACAGCAGGGGGCACTGTGGCCCACATCTGGAATCCCAGTCTATAGGAGGCTGGAGTCATGTCTGGGCCCAGTCTATATCAAAGGAAGAAAAGAAAGAATAATAACAATACTAAATTCATATGTGCCTACTCACGGAGTAACACAGTATATTAAATGAAACTAAAGGAGGAAATCATCTAATCCACAATAAATGTGAGAGGTGTCAACATTCCTTTCTTGGAAAATGACAAAATAAAAAGAAAGGCAGTGAGGATACAGATTTCCATGACATTTGACAAAACTGAGGTAGAGAATATTACACATAACAGTAAGTGGTTAGTGTTGTCAAGTACACATGAAATACTCAAGTGCAGCAGGCTTTCTTGGACTACCAGCCCCAAACCATGTCATGGGGACTTATTATTAATTATGAATGTTTGGCCTTAACTTAGGCTTGTTTCTAGCTAACTTTTTTTAACTTAAGCCATTTCTATTGATCTGTGTGTTACCCCAAGGCTCATTTACCTCATCTATGTACTGTCCATTCTACTTTCCTACTTCCTCCTGTCTTGTTGTCCAGCTCCTCTTTTCTCTCCACCTGCCAGTCCCTCCCATCCTTCCTCTGTCTAACTATTGTCCATTCAACTTTTATTAGACCAATAAGGAGCCTTAGGCAGGCAAGGTGAAATAGCAACACATCTTGACATTGTTAAATAAATGCAGCATAAACAAATGCAGCACACTCTTAGATAGTTAAACAAATATTCTATTCCACAACATTACTCCCTTTTTGTCTAAATAAAAAGGAAAGGTTTTAACTTTAACATAGCAAAACTATATACATTAAGAACAATTATCACGTAAGAATTGTATTTACAATATCCAGCCCATTTGTATTTGGCAAATTCAAAGAAAATACTCCATTATTTATCCTTCTTGGCAAGTCCAAAGTTTTGTACCTAATTTACCTTCCATCATAACTAAGAAAGACTGTAACTATAAAATCTTCAGCTCTATCAAAGATCCTAGGAGGATATAATATTCCTGAATAAACAGGAAGTGCAATGCAAGCCAATGCCAAGGGGAGAGCATGAAACAGGCCTGAGCACACGGACTGCCCAGAGAAGAACATGAAACAGGCCTGAGAGCACAGACTGCCCAGAGGAGAACATGAAACAGGCCTGAGAGCACAGACTTCCCAGAGGGGAGCGTTGTTGCATTGTCTTTATAATAGCCATAGGCAGGATTTGGTGGAGTTTGAAGCTGTCTTTAGAGGGTGACAAAGGACTTTACATTAGATCTCAGGGTCAACAGGAGTACAGCAAACAAAATAACACTTCAGATCACAGGAATTGCATGCTAACTGTAAACTAAAATTAATAGGAGAAAATACATGGACAGGAGTAGGGAAACACTAAAGGATTCATATGTTCAGGCCTTAAACACGGTCCTTTGCTATCTTAGCACTCTTATGCAAAATGTCCTTATATTGCAAAAGAATGTCTTTATATAGGCAGTCTGCACAGCAAATGTTAATTGTGTTGGAACTCTGATCCTCAACTGGCAGAGGCCTCGATGAGACTCCAGAGTGAAAGGTTCCTTTCCCTTCCCATACCCTCATAACTTTCTATCTTTCTATCCTGCTTCAAACAAAATGAAAAGTCAAAGGCATATCAACATTTGATGAGCACTGACAAAGTAACTCTTAGAGGTAATTTTATAACTTTATAATTTTATAACTTCAAACACTTATATTAAAAAGCAACACTTTAAAATCAATAGAAACTTGTCCTATTCTACAAACTCAGAAAAGGCAGCAATGGAAACCCAAAGTAACTATAAGAAAGGAAATAATTAAGAAGTCAATAAACCAAAAACTGAAAACACTGGGGGAAAAAAACCTAAACCCTATTTCAACTGATGAATCAGTAAAATAGGCCAGACATGAAAGGCCTGACATCAGATGATTCCCTTTCTGTCTGGGACCTAGAGTAGCCAGACTCACCACACAAAGGGGAGCTGTGCTTCAGGGACATGAAGGCTGAAGAAAATGGGGAGAGGCTGGAATTAGGAATAAAATGAGTGAGCAGTGGCTGGCCCATCTATTCACTACATCTCCAAAAGCAAGACACTGCCTGGCACGGGGCAGATGCTCCCTGTCCCGAGTGAGGAGCACAAGATCATAGGACCTTGGGGAAAAAAATGGAAGGAGCCAGACACTAAATTCTACCAAGTTCACCATGTGGCTTCAGTCTCTAAGAATCATAAACCTTGTGTTTTCTCAAGAAAGGAGTATTGCCAGGGATTAACTTGAAAAATCCAGAGCTTTGACATCTGATGATCAAGCCCTGACTTAGGAAATTAAAAAATGGAGAACCCTCCTGGAGGTTCCTTCTCACAGCTCTCCCCTGCAGACAGCAGGAAGCGGGGTCCTCCCCACTCCTCCAAGCCCCACAATGGTGCTCTAACCTCTGCTAACTTCTAGAGCTCGGTGTGAGCATAGGACAGGACAGGCTGCTGCAGGGTAGGGACTATGGGACTTCCATTCTCTTCTAATAGTCTAGATAAATCATTAACCCTGCTGGCACCACTGCAGTAAAGACTGGAGTTCCTCCACCCAAAAAAGGGAAGAAAAAAGGGAAGGTGGGAAGGAGGAAAAGGTTGGACCTGTGTTAAAGATTCTACAAGGCCAAATGACTAAACTTCAAGATTACGGAGAGTTAAAATGCTACAAACCAGAGCCAGGTTGTCTCAGCTACTTTTAGTCCCTCTGAAAGCCATCCGTTGCCCACCCTGTGTCTGACCTAACATCCTTGTGACTGTAAAAACTTTAACATATTAGCAGACCACTAATCCAAAACCTAAGAATGCTATCAGACATTATCTCAAACCTACAGCAGTTGTCTTGCTTGGCTGTGACCTGTGGACCCACCAATGTATGTCACTTGCAGTTCCTTTGTTCTGCGACTAGAATCTCATGTCAGCACTTCCATGGTGGAGTGTGGTGTTTGCGAAACCTAAATCTGTTTCTAGGTCCCGGCTGCTCATTTAGCTCCAGAATAAACCATGTCTTAGTCTCTTCAAGGTGAGAACAGGTTTTTGCTTTCTGGTCAAGCGCTTGCAACAGAACCAGCTACAAGCCAAGAGAAAAGGCTCAGATTATTACCATACAGTTTTCGGCCTCTGAATGTGATGAGTTAAGTACAATTAACGAAAATAGTTTTCTTGAAGGTTGAACTACAATGTTAATCCGCCAGTTTAAATACCAATCCTGTGAAGGTTCCTGGATATAAGGTGCATCCAAGGTCCTCATCTCAACCCATCTATGAATAAAGAATATAATATAGTAGGCACCACCAAACACAAGGCAATGGAGAAATAGCAAGCGGTAGCATAGGGTGCTAGGAAGCTGGTGCCTTCCTTCCCAGGAAACCTTGCTAGATTTAATACCTATTTCTCAAGTCTAAAATGGGTATGAAGAATACAAGTTTGGGGTGGCATTCTGAGGCTATTCTAGCTGAGAGCCCTCAAAATGAGAAGCTAACTTATTACCCTTTTTCTGCGTATTCTAAACTGACTCTAGCCACCAAGTTATCTCATTTCCTAGTTCAAGGTCTGTATCTCTTCCCCTCTCTTATAAAGGTATTTTAACCAACAGCATGTACCCAGCCTATACTGAACATCCTAGATAATTCCTTCCCTCTCTCCCCACTCCCTCTTCCTCCTCATTGTTTCATTTTTATTTGAGACAAGGCTTACAACATAGCCTAAAGCTCATACTCCTGTGGCCTCAGCCTCCTGAGTGTTGGGGTTGAAGGTCTGCATCTCATTCGTGGCTAGTTTTTTCAAGAACTCAGATGCATTATTCAAACTCTATCTCCATTCAATTAGACTATGGGAGCAACCTTTACAAGTCTTGTTTTTCAAGCCCTTTTGCAGAAGTCTCTACCAACCATCTCCATTTATGGTTAAGTGGTTAAGGTAATAGGAACAACAGAGAGCAGATTTTTGCAATGACTGAACCTGAAAGTGGAGGTACAGGAAGTGCAAGGCTTTCCCAAAGAACAAGAGCTGGCCAGGGCCAGATGGGCAGCACCCAGGGTGCGGGAGGCAGTAAGCAGTGCCCTGGGTGCAGGAGGATGTGAGCAGAGCCCAGGGTGCAGGAGGCTGAGAAGTGCCGAGCACCTGCTGTAAAGGAAAAGGAACATCACCTCAAAACTGACAACCAGCCTAGCAGCTAAGGAAAGGCAAGTCCGCCTCATGGAGGGAACTAGGATCAAGGAAGTACTACCACTAATGCCCAAACCACATCTACAACAGATTTAAAGGAGGCTGCAGGGCAGGGTGATGCTGGAGGAGGAGGAGCACTTGCATCCACACAGCTGAGACCAGTGCAGGGAGCAGAGTAAGACCCTGTTGTGGGGGGCGGGTAATAATGACAGCCAAGTCATTACTCTAAGGGCTTAGATTATGAATTTCTAATCTGTGTGGACATTAAAAAGTCAAAAAGCACAAGCTTAATTTTACAAAGAAGTAGGCTGAGACAACAGCACTGCACTGAGACCCTGGCTGTGCAGTCAGCCACAGACAACTTCCTGCAGGTCGTCTCACCTCACTCCATGCAGAATGAGGCACTGACACTCACAGACTACAGCCACGGCCTAGGAGAAGCCGTGGAGAAAGCTGGGGTCATTGTCCCTCTCCCACTTCACACTCCTCATCCAGCTCTCCTGCGGCTTGGGGCTGAGAGGCGGACAGGGAAGCTGTCGTGTTAGCTGTTTGTTTTTTCCCTCTTTGGCTCTTTTGGGGGCCTGCCACCCAGCTCTCAAATCATGACATGGAGGCTTATTATTTCTTATAAGCACCTGGCCTTAGCTTGGCTTGTTTCTTGCCAGCTTTTTTTAACTAAAATTATCCAGTCTACCTTTTCCCTTTGGCATTTTCCTTTTCTTCCGTATATTTTACTTCCACTCTTACTCCATGACTGGCTGGGTGGCTGGGTGGTCGGGTGACTAGTCCTCCTCTCCTTGTTCAAGTTTGTTCCTCCTCTTCTCCCAGATTTCTACTCCTATTTATTCTCTGCCTGCCAGCCCCACCTACCCTTTCTCCTGTTTCGCTATTGGCCGTTCAGCTCTTTATTAGACCATCAGGTGTTTTAGACAGGCAAAGAATCACAGTTTCACAGAGTTAAACAAATGCAGCACATATAAAAGTAACACACCTTAAAATAATGTTCCCCAACATTTTCCCCTTTTGTCTAAATAAAAAGAAAGGTTTTAACTTTAACATAGGAAAATTGTACACAGCAAAACACAGTTATCAAGTAAGAATCACATTTACAATATTCTGTCCATTTGTAGTTAGCATATTCAGAGAAAATAATGCATCATCTATCTTATCTTATGAATCCAAAGTTTTATACCTAACTTACTTTCTATCATATCTAAGGAAAACAGCATCTATAACAATCTAGTCTTCAACTCCATCAAAGGCACCAGAAGGATAAAATATTTAAGTAAACAAAAAGTGTATTGCAAATGACTTCCAAAAACTCTAGAAATGAAAGAGACATCTGACTGCCTGGAAAGTCACCCAAAGTTCATTTGCAATGTTGGGGCACCCATCTTCAGCCTACAGGCTCATAGTATCTGGCAGATTTTTCAATGAAGCAGGAAATTTGAAAGATTGTCCCACCTATTTTGGCAAAGTTTGTCACTTTCCTCTGTGTCCTGCATAACGTCTGGCAGTTTCTTCTGTTAAGTGGGAACCCTGAAGAACTATCCTACCTCATTTTGGCAAAGTTCAGTGATCACTTTCCTGTGGGTCCTATAAGACCAGTTAATACAACATATTGTCAAGCAGTCCAGGCAAGAACAGCTTCTTGTCCAAATAGCTAGGCTTACCATGTTGAATGCAAACTCCATAAGGAGTTTCTTCAATGCCCATCATCTCTGAAGTAAATTGGTGCTGCCAGGAGCAGGTGTTTCTAATTGTCATAAAAAACCCTAAGTTAACAAAACATTTTAAATGCCATATTCTGTAGGTATTTGAAAGGTTTGAAGACTATCTATCTAAAATATATTTCTATGTGATCTGGAAAACATACCTAGCATATCTACAGATTTGATTGTTATAGATGAGTAACTACTGACCTGTGTTTCTTGATCATCCTAAATAGTTCATAATAATAGCTTTCAAAAACTAGAATTTTACCTTACGTTTTTAAATTAACTGCATAGTCACCATACCTTAAACAAGAGTAAAAACACTTATACAATATATTGTGACGAAAACAACCTCAAATTGATATCAATATACAAAAGTCCTTTAAACAAGAGTAGACGCATACATACAGTGTGTTATAACAAAAATTTCCTTAAATTTGTACCAATATATAAAAGTCCTTTAAATAAGAGTAAAAACATATATATAGTATAACCAAATTAAATTTGTATCAATATACCAAAATCCATGCCAATGCAAAATATCTGAGATTGATTAATAGTTGCATTTTTATCCTATATGTTGTCCCGAGTAAAAGCAGAAGAAGCTCCTGGCTGGCCCCAGGACTTATTCAACACTTACCAACATCTCCATAAACATAGAGGCCCTTTGGAGGTTTGTTCCTTGAAAAAAGCTGCAAATTAAGAACAAATTACAAATTTTCTATCATGAAAAGAATTACATATAATCATACACATAAAGTTCCTGTGCTATATATAGAACATTGAGGGGACAATTACATACAAAAGTAGAAAAAAACTTGGTGTGAAAGTCTGCAAAGCCAAAATATTGTCCAGCCTTTAAAAGGAAGGTATTTTTGATAGACTACAGCATGGATAAATCTTGAGGACATTGTATTGTAAAATAAGCTAGTCACACAAAGACAAAATACTTATATGAGGTACTCAGAGTAACCAAAAATTATATAAATGAGAAGTATAAACTATGGTTGCCAGGGGCAAAGTGGAGGTGAGGAATTATTGTTTGGGAATACAGAGCTCCATTTGTATAACATGAAGAGACAGGTAGGAGTAAGACACAGAATTATGTCAGCATTTACTGCCACCAAGCTGCATAATAAAAGTAGTTAAGATGGTTAGCATGGTGGCAGACACTTGTATACCAGCACTTGGGAGGCTGAGACAGGAGAATGCCTGGACTTCGTAACCAGACCTGTGATTTAAAAGGAAAATCTGAAAGCTCAACTCAGAATCCAATTCATTAGGCTCTTGCTTCTCTGTCTTATACCCCATGGACTCGTTCTAACTCTACTGATTTCATCTCTTGATATGGGGCGCACCCTGGTACAGACCAGGCAAACAGCTATTCTCCACCTTGGTTCCAACAACTGCATAGCTTCCTGTTCCCTGCAAGACACTGTTAAGTCTAAGCCGAAAATAGATTTCCACTCCTGCCAACATCTCTTAGTTCTTCTTTCTTTCTTTTTTGTGTGAAACATTATGTAACTAGATTCTCAACTTGCTTTAAAAATAAAAAGCACACAATCTTAAACAATTTTAGAACAATGTCAAGTTCGAAACCTAACATAAAACCTAATAATCTCTAAGTATATTATGCATGTTAGAAATCTTTTAAAAGCAATACTCTGTGTTAGTTAACTAGAGTTATTAAACATATTCTGCACAAATAATTTTTCTGCTGCAGTTGGTTTCTGATTTTTCTTTTGAGACAATCTGCATATCCTTGACTGGCCTGGAACTTGCTATGTTGACCAGGGTAACCTCAAAGTCATAAAGATCCCCAATTTTAGGATTAAAGATGTGAGCCATCACGCCTGGAATAGCTCTTCTATAGTATTGTTCACACGATGCACACAATATCCACTAAGTAAACAAAATTCAAGTTAGAAAAACAACAAAGATGGGCAGAGGGCTGCACAAGAGCTCAGTTTCTATAACGTGGCCCTGAGGATGGGATGAGCAGGTCAACAATGGAACGCTTTCTCTCCAGAGTAATGACTGGGGCTCCATGTTAGTACTTCACAGGCAGGAAGGAGCACTTACGAGTCTGTCTTCTTTTTTCTTTCCTATTCAATAATCCAATATATTTTAGAAAGAGAACACTGTAGATTTTTGTATGTTACATGTATAATTTACCCTACATTGCTCTATATATTTTAAAATATATTTTATTAATGCTTTGAAAATTTAAAACCATTTATTTTGACCAAATTCACTTCCTACTCCTCTCCTTAAATTAAACTGATTTGGGGTTTGGTTTGGTGAATTTTTAGGGGAAAGGGTATGCTTTGCTTTTTGAGACAGGGTCTCACAGTTCCCTGGCTGGCCTGGAACTCTCTAGGTAGACTATGCTAGCCTTAAAAACCACAAAGACCTACCTTAGTGCTGGGACTGAGGGCCTGCACCACCACGCCAGGCCCTGTACTGTACCTTAATGATAAGGAGATACTGCTAGGTGTGCATGGCACTTGGAGGCTCAAGGCTAGCCTGGGCTACACAGTGAAACCTTGTTTCAAAAAAAACTAAGAGATGAGATGCAGCTATGTGGTAGAACGGGAATGGCCCTCTAGTTAGTCCCCAGCACCACCAGGAAAGTTGATAACAAAATAGATAACTTTTGACTACCTAATTTAAAACCTAGATACCAGGCTGGGTGTGGTAGCACATGCCTTTAATCTCACCATTCAGGACAGGCTGATCTCTTTGAATTTGAGGCCAGCATGGTCTATATGGTTTCTGGACAGCCAATGTTACTTGGTGAGAGACCCTGTATCAAAAAAAAAAGACAAGAAAAGAAAAGAAAGAAAGAAAAATAAAACCTAGATACCTTCTACCAATCAAGGTTAAGCACAGTGTTTAAATTCTTATTGCAGTTATTTATTTATAGGTGTATGAGTGGAGGGGGCATGTGCATTTCATAGCATATATGTTGAGATCAGAGGACAACTTTTGAGAGTTTGTGGTCCCAGTCTATCATGTGAGTCCTGAGGATCAAACTCAGGTCATCAAGGTTGGCAGCAAGCAGATATAACCACTGAGCCCTCTCACAGACCCCTCAAATGATGTCACATACAACAATCCTCCCTTAGCCTTAGGAAACATGGTCCTCCAGTGGACCTCTATACCTTAACTGTTCTGAACCCCATATATGCCTTATTTTTTATATATGCCTACCTATGATAAGATATAAATATTATATATAAATATCAGCTAACAATAAAAAGGAATTACTATAAAAACATACTGTAATGAAACTAAAAATTACATGGTGGAGTTGGGGGGCTGGAGAGATGGCTCAGCAGTTAAGAGTACTTGCGCTCTTGCAGAAGACTGGTTGGTTCCCAGCACCCACATGGCAGCTCACAACCACCTATTTATTCTATTTCCGGGAGGTTCAACACCCCCTCTTCTGGCCTCCTTATATATCAGGCGCTGTGTGATAACTATATGTACAGACAAACACTCATGCACAGAAAATAAAAATAATTAACTCCAAAAAAATCTGGACAATACAGTTGGTGAGCTCAAGCAATTTCACACCTCTGTATACCCTGTGGTTCTAACTAGCTCAGCAACAGAGCAATAGCCTAGCGTGCACAAGTCTGAGGGTTCAATTCCTAGTACCACAAATGAACTCTACACCAACATATCAACAATGCATTCAAGAACTTCGAGATAGGCTCTCTCAGAGGTCTTCTGGAACCTTCTCAGCCACCTTGTAGCTAACCTACCCTTCCCCACTCACTTTCAGACAATGGCTCCCACTTCTTCATAGAGAGACAGCAGGAGGTATCCTGTGGGACTGAACTCCTGCAGCTTCCTGCATGAAGCTGCAGCTCAGCCTCTAGGATCATCCTTTCTTTTTTTTTTAATATTTATTTATTTATTATGTATACAATATTCTGTCTGTGTGTATGTCTGCAGGCCAGAAGAGGGCACCAGACCTCATTACGGATGGTTGTGAGCCACCATGTGGTTGCCGGGAATTGAACTCAGGACCTTAGGAAGAGCAGGCAATGCTCTTAACCACTGAGCCATCTCTCCAGCCCAGGATCATCCTTCCTGTCTCCCTCCCGTGACAAAAGACACAAAGACACACTTCCTAATCTCACTGGGCCTGCCTTTCCAAACCCGCCCACTCCTTTTCAGCAGCTATGGCACAGCAAATTATACTTCTCATGTATCCCTGCTGCTTGTCAACACCTTCAAACATACCTTCCTGCTCATTTGTTTTATAATACTGAAGTGCACTATCTTATAAGCAAGGCAAAAAACCAAACCAAACCAAACCAGAAACCACAAGGAAAAAGGACAAATACTGTGACATATGTTTAAATTGTTGACCTTAATTCCTGGGCAAAGGGAGTCCAATTCATGAAGCCCTTTTTACACCTCTCCGGTCACCTCTTAGGGCACTGCCTGTTCTCTTCTAGCAATCTTAGTGTTCCAGGTTTCATACTGAGATTTTTTTTTTTATCCACTTGGGGTTAACTTTTGTGTGGAGAGACAGACACAGCTCCAAACTTCATTTCTCTTTACATGAACATCAGCTTTCCCCAGCGCCATTTGTTGAAGATGCTTTCTTTTTCTCCAATGTGTTTTAGCCTCTTTTCGAGTATTAGATGGCTAGAGTTCTATGTGCTCATGTTTGCCTCTTCTAACGTCTTCCATTCGTCTACAAGTCTGGCTTTGCGCCAGTCCCATATTACTCTATGACTGCAGCTCTCTAGCAAAGCTTCAAGTCTGGAAAGGCAATCCCTCTAGTACTGTTCTTTATGTTCAGGGTAGCTCTGGCTACCCAGGGTCTTTTCTGGTCTTTTTCTGTTCCAGGAAAGAATGTTATGGTGTTACACCGAACTGTAAATTACCTTTGGTAAGAAGATTGTTTTCACAATATTAATTCTACCAGTCTGTGAACACGGGTTGTCTTTCCATTTTTCTAGCGTTTTCTCAATCTGTTTCTTCAGAAATTTGTAAATAAGTCTCACCCTTGTCTTGCCTTGCCTGGAACTCACTCTGTAGAACGGGCTGGCCTCCATCTCACAGAGATCTGCCTGCCTCTGTTCCTGGGTGCCAGGATTAAAAAGGTTCACGATCATGCCTGGCTCTAAAGGTATTTTTAAAAAATCAAACTATGCATGGTAAACAGAATCTATAGTCCCAGCACTTGAGGGAGGTAGAAGGAGTGGAAATTGCAGGTTACCCTTAGCTACACAGTGAGTTCAAGACTAGCCTGAACTACCTGTCTTCAAACAAACAAACAATGAAAAACCCACCTGCACATTGATGCTCTAGATATTTACTTTCAAAATTATTCCTTTGTTTTAACCGCTATAAACTCAAAGTGATCATTCCAAGTATTCACACTTAATGATGTAAGTCTTATCTTTTGTTCGCCATTTCATTAAACTGTTAACATTTAAAAATGATCTAAAACACTGGGCACATGCCTTACCCAGGCAATTCTAGCATCCAAAGGCAGAGGCAGGAGGATCTCAATGCAAGGTTAGTCTGGGCTAAAAAGCAAAATACTGTCTCAAAAAAAAATTTTTTTTAAATCCTACCCATAATGATCCACAGTGGTTCTCACAAATGTTCTCAGTTAAGAGGCGTGGCTCGGCCTTTCTGGACTATCCACCTGCTATTCCAGCATAATTTCCATCAGGACAACTAGATAACAAGGGTGTTGCTCTTAAGATAAAAGTATTGTTTTCAATTGGTGTAAAATGCAGGGATATTGCTGTTCCTGCTTCTCCGCACATCCCCACCACTGCATTCTTGTCTCCCGCTGGCAGGATCCGAGACAATGATCCCAGCTGCAATGCTGAGCATAATTACAGCTCTTAGAAACTGGCACCACAGCAGCCTCCACGTGGGCCACTTTCGATAAAAGTATATCCTTCAGGTTTCTACAGATCTTGAAAAACTAAAAAACAGAACTATATGTTAGCATCCATAAACTCTCTGTAAATGAAAATGTTTTTTTAATGGCGTTAGCTGATTTTCAAAAGAACTCTCCTAACCTAAAGTACATCAATTTGCTCAGTTTACTAGTATAATTAAGCCTATTTAAGTATCTAAATAAAGAGGCTTTCAAATTCTACAAAAACACACACAAGAAATGGCTTGCAGAGCAGCAGCTAGGAGCTAGCCAAGGAGCTGTAGATAGAACAGGGATGTGTCAACTACCCCAGACACCTTCAGTGTGTGTGTCCCCTTTGCTCAAACCCAGTGCTGTTGGCTTAATGTCGTCATGGAGAAGAGCTGCTGCGGCAGAGCGGCAGGACCTGACACGCTCAGACGTTCAAACCCACAGTTCCCTCTTGCACAGATGCAGCCCCAAGTGGTGCTCTACCCACTGCTTCCCGGTCTTTGGGTTCTAAATTGATTTGATAAACTGTGGGGTTAAAGCATCTGATGGAAGTGAGGACGGGAAGGAAGTAGGGAAGGAGAGGGAAAGGAGGAAGGAAGCAGGCAAGGTAGGAAGAGAGGGTAAGAGGGAGGAAGGGAGGGACTTTTTGGGCCTGATCATGTTCACTTTATAGTTCTCGCACCTCAGGATGCTGAAGCAGAAAGATTGGAGGCCAAGAACTGGAGACCGGCCTGACAATATCACGAGACAAAACCTGCTCAGTCTCTGTTTAGCAGAATATACAGATATAAATGATTTTTGATTTTTTTAAGACAAGGTCTAGCCAGGTAACCCAACCTAGCCTCAAACTTTGATGTTCCTTCCTCCTTCTCCCCAGCGCTGGGGCCTTAAGTCCAAAAAAGGTACCTTTAGGTACCCCTATGCACCACCAGGAAACAAGAGCGTAGAGACAATTCTCCAGCAAATCCTCCTAGTCTCTAGATCCTGTTTGTTACTCTGATTCTGGCATGGCTCCTGTTTCCCACTAGCTAATGGGACAGCCAGAACATGAGCATAATCATCACAATAATCAGGAACTTGTTCAGACAAAGTCATGGAAACAGACGCCTTCTTGCTCTGAACTCTGAAGGGTTCTCAACTGGAGAATTACCCTGGGTTTCCAGGCATTTCTATACTAGCTGGCAACTACTGCCAAGGACTCATTCCCAGAGACAGACACAGAAACCAGAACTCACTGACACATGAACAAGCCCAGAGAGCGACCACAACTGTCTTCAGATCAGCACAGAATTATTTTATGCCTCTTCTGTGAGGGCTTTGTTACTTATTTTTCCAACCATTCTACAATCATGGATTGAGCATCAAGTACCTACTTTATGCCGGGCCTTGAGTTTGACTCTACAGGCTCAAGGAGACCAAGAAAAGAAAGTGTGTGGCAGAGGTGTGTGTGGGCAACAGAAGCTGGCCACGAAAGCAGGGTGTGATAATGCACGCTTTTGATCCCAGCACTTGAGAGGCAGCAGCAGGCAGACCTGGGCTATACAGCCAGGCTTTGTATCAAAGAAACAAAGAAGAAGCATATGCTAAGCATATTCTTGCGGCAAATGGGATGAGAGAGAAAACTGTATACAGATTCCACACTCCTTTGCTTCACTTACAAGCCAACCCAGTGTCTAGGCTCAAGGAAAGCCCATGGGACTCTTTTTGGTTCGGTGGGGCAAAAGCAAATCAGGACAGCTCCATGGCAGCCTCCCTTACCACTGCGTTCATGCAGTGCCTCCAAACTGTGTGGCTAGCATCTCCCAGAGAAGCTAGCTATGCAGAGTCACGGCAGTGTGTCCTGAAACACATTCAGTTGCTGGTCTCTGCACACTCCATGGAGGAAATATGCAGATGGCTCAGAGTTTCTTTTCTGTTGGTTGTTTATTTGCCTATCTGTTTGATTGTTTGTTGAAGCAGGGCTTCAGATAGCTCAGGCTGACCTTGAACCCCCATGCACTCTAGAGAGAATTCTGATCTTTCTGCCACCTTCTAAATGCTGGGGTTACAGAATGGCTCAACAGGGAAAGAAAGGTGTTTACCACCAAGCCTGACAAACTGATTTTAATCCTCAGAACCCACATGGTAGAAGGAAAGAATGGGTTGACCTCCACAGGAGCACCCTCTCATACACATGTAAGCACAATAAATAAAAAGATGCAATCTAAGAGGAGGAGGAAAAGAATATGCCAATCATGGAAGTGCACACCTTTAATCCCAGCACTCGGGGGCAGAGACAGGTGAATCTTTGTGAGTTCAAGGCCAGCCTGGTTTACATGGTGAGTTTCAGGGCAGCCAGGGCTAAATAGTGAGACCCTGTCTCAAGAAAGAGGGGTATGGAGAGAAGAGAAGTCACTGAGGCCTGAGAGGGTGGTTCAATGAGTAAAGGCACCTGTCACCAAGCTTGGGTTCCACAGGGTAGAAGGAGAGAACTAACTCTCAAAAGTAGTCCTCTGACCTCCACACGTGCAGCCTGACACATTCACATGTGCATGTTCACACATGTACACACAACAGAAAATGTAATAAATAAACAGTAATTTTAAAAAAGAAACTCTTAGAAGGAAAAATCTAATTCTTGACAAGCTTAATATTGTTAAAGGAATATTATATCTTAGAGACCCCTTAAAGATGCCAACTGCATAGAAAGCCATCAGCAACAGGAACTGTCAAGGCAGCTGGAACAAGCCCCACAGGCCATCTTTAAAGAGTGGGTGTGATTAAATCATTACATCCTGTGAACTGCCCTCTCCTCCATGAGGGACTGACCCTTCTCAACACTCCTAGCAGAAACCATCCTGCGGAATGCGGCACTTAAGACTGGGTTTGGTTAAACTAATGAGTAAATATATAAATCAGTACAAAAATGAATGACAGAAAGACGGGCTGAAATGTGGCCAGGACGCTGTCTCAGTGGGGAAAACACAAGAACTTAAGTTCAGATTCCTAGCACCCATGTAAAAAGCCAGACGTGGAGAGGAAGCATGCACTCATAACCCTATGGCTGGGGGTAGAGACAGAGGGCTCCTGGGGGCTCACCATCCAGCCAGTATAGCCAGTCAATGAGTCCAGATTCAGTGAGAGACCTCATCTCAAAATATAAGCTGGAGGACGAGATGGCTCAGTAAACAAAGGCCTTTGCTGTCGAAGCTCATGATCTGAATCTATCCCTTGGAACCACACAGCGGAAGGGAAGAACCAACTCCTATAAGTTGTTTTCTGACTCCATGTGTTAACCCACCCCCCACGGCAAAAAAATAAAATATAATGGAATTTTCAAAAGTACATTGCATTAGTCATCTGTACTTCATTTGAAAAATAAAAGGTGGAGCACTATAGAGGAAAACACCAAATGTTGACTGTGCTGGCTGGCTTCATGTCAACCTGACACAAGCTAGAGTCATCAGAAAGGAAGGCGCCTCAGTTGAGGAAAGGCCTCCATCAGACTCAGCAGTAGGGCATTTTCTCAACTAGTAATCAGTGGGGGAGGCCCAGCCCATTGTGACTGGAGCCATCCCTGGGCTGGTGGTCCTGGGTTCTATAAGAAAGCAGGCTGAGGAACTGGAGAGATGGCTCAGAGGTTGGGAGCCCTGGCTGCCCTTCCAGAGGTCTTGAGTTCAATTCACAGCAACCACATGGCTGATCACAACCATCTGTAATGAGATCTGGTGCCCTCTTCTGGCGTGCAGGCATACATGCAGGCAGAACACTGTATAGACGAAGGAAGGAAGGAAGGAAGGAAGGAAGGAAGGAAGGAAGGAAGGAAGGAAGGAAGGAAGGAAGGAAGGAAAGAAGGAAGGAAGGCTGGATAAGCCATGGGAAGCAAGCCAGTAAGCAGCTCCTGCCTCCAGGATCCTTCCCTGAGTGAGTTCCTGTCCTGACTTCCTTTAGTGATGAACAGCAATGCTGAAGTGTAAGCTGAATAAACCCTTTCCTCCCCAACTTGCTTTTTGGTCATGGTGTTTCATTGCAGCAACAGAAACCCTAATTAAGACACTGGCCTTTAAACATTACATACACACACACACACACACACACACACACACACACACGCACACGCACACGCACACCACATATACAGAGAGAAAGAAAGAGGGAGAAGGAATGAGAATAAGCTAGATTCGTTGGCCAGTGGGAAGTCAGAATTCACCACAACGCACACCTTTTTTACCAGGCTGGCCTTGAACTCACAGAGAGCCACCTGCCTCTGCCTCCCGAGTACTGGGATTAAAGGCGTGCGCCACCCCTCCTGGCTCACAGCTCATATCTTTACAGCTATCCTCATGTGCCTCACATGGACACGTAACAGATTATTACCATCCCCACACAGAAGCACTGTTCATAACTGTAGGTGCTACATTTTCACACAGCTGTCTGCGCATCATCACACAAACTACAACTATGACATCACTGGGTGAGACTTTCTCAGCCAAGATCGTCCCATATCCACCATGGTGTATGCAGTCCATCGTTGAGCAAAATACTGATACATGGAAAGTGACTATAGTTGGACACCCGAGCTGAGCTTCCTTACAAACAGGCTATGAAGTCTCCTCCCAAAGGATGAAAATACCCAGGACTTGCACGGCCCTGATTAATGGAGAACGAGACTCAAAGGCTGTTTAATTCTCTCCCTCCCTGACTCCAGAAACGCTTGATTTGGCTGTGTAAAAGTAATTCTAATTATAGTGATTTACATGAACTACTTATCATTTATGCCTAATTACCTCCCAGCACAATAACAATTATGCATACATTAAATGTGTCAGATTAACCTGGTTGTAAGTTTTATTTGGTAACAACGTGTCCACAAGCTCTCAGTCCTCACAGTGCGCTGCTCCTGGGGCAGAGGCAGTGCTCTGCACCTCTTCAGCTGTTTACTAGGCCCACGGGGCCAGGCGAAGGAGGGGCTCCGTTTCAATGTGAGAGTGCAGGACTTGCAGACATTTTCTTGGGACTACAAGAGAAGTAAAGGGAAAAAGTGCACCAAAAGGAACCTTTATACATCTGCCCAGAGAACAAACTCAAAGTCCTCAAAATCACAAAGAAAGAACTCCACTAACATCATTTGAGAACTGAAAAGCAACCACTCAGATTTCCTTTTGTGATAACTGGCAGATTTTCGTGCCTTTTCCTCCCTCCTTTGTGTTTAAAAGAAATAGGTCTGTAGCTTCTTCAGAGCTCTTCAAAAACATTCCCACATGTTTCCTCAGGTTATGTCATATGTCTGAGTCCTGGGCTGGAGAGACAGCTCAGTCAGCAAAGAGTTCAAATCCCCAGAACCCACAGAAGCCCCACAAAAAGTCAAGCTTGTTGCTCTAGGTCTGTAACAGCAACAGTAATAGCAGTGAGAAGCACATGTGCTTGGGAAGTGGAACCAGGACGATGGAGCCTGAAGGCCCGCTAGTCTAGCCAGTAGGCAAGCTCCAGCCAGCGTCCGTGAGCGATCCTGTCTCAAAAAAAAAAAAAAATGCAAGTTGTTGAAAGCCGCCAAGTACAAAGTCGAGCGTTTCTTCAAAACCCTCAGTTTCTTCAAAAACAGGGAACTATTCTTAGAATGTGCTCTTGTGTCCCTCCCAGGTGTGGTGGAGAGCAGAGAGTTTACTTCAGATTAATGGAGAACAAGACTCAAACGCTGTTTAATTTTCTCCCTCCCTGACTCCAGAAACGCTTGATTTGGCTGTGTAAAAGTAATTCTAATTATAGTGATTTACATAGTGACACACACACACTGACACATATACACCAGAAGTGTATACAAGGGATCCGATCTCAAAAAATAAAAATGAAACGAACAAAAACCCTAAGGCAGAGAAAGACTTGGCAGTCAGGATCACCCTTACAACTCTGGCGAGAACAACCCCAGACCCCACCCCAAGGGAAGTATCCTCAATGACTAAGGACCTCGGCAGTTCCACCTCTTAACAAGCCCCACCACTTCTCAGTGTGGTCACACTTAGGGACCAAATTTCCAAGAAACCATAGCTCATCATGAATGGGATCAATATTTCCTTATAAAGAGGACCGAGGGAACTCATCCTTCGGCCACATGAGAAAACAGAAAAATCCGGCAGTCCCAAAGCCATAGGCAGGCCTTTGCCAGTCACCAAATTTGCCAGCGCTTTCATCGTGAACTTCCTACCTTCTCAATAATGAGAAATAATTTCCTGTTTTTATACTCTCCAGCTAATGGTATTTTGTGGTAGCAGCCTAACATGCCAAAGATAGTGGGCGAAGCACCACGAGGCCTGGCTAGATAGTGGATATGTATTTCCTGCTGTCTTCACATGTGATCTTATTTTTCAATATCTATTTCTCACTGTGACACACAGGAATCACTATTTCTTTCAATCAAGTTAACACAATGGTGGCCTTCTTTTATATAAAGAAGATGAAGAGATGGCTGAGAGGCTAAGAGCACTTGCTGCTCTTCTAGAAGACACTAGTTTGATTCCCAGCACCCACAAGGTAGTCCATATCCATCAGTGACTCCAGTTCCAGGGAATCTGATGCCCTCTTCTGGCCTCTGAGGACAAGGCATGCATGTGGTACATAGACATACATCCAGGCAAAACACCCACATACAGAAAAGAACAAAGTAAAAATATTTTTTAAAGTAAGATTGTTTTTAATACTCAGAAGTGACTGCTTTTCCAATTTTTGTGGTTTGTTTGCTCATTCATATGTTTTACAGGACTGGGAATGAAAGCCAGGGTCTCCAGCATGGTGAGCAAGAGTCTATCACAGATCTAGCATCCCTAGTCCTTCCAGAGGCTTATTAAAACTAAAATTACTGACTGGGTGTGATGGTGCATGCTTTTAATTCCAGCACAGGAATTAGGAGGCAGAAGCAGGCAGACATCTGTAAGTTTGAGGCCAGCCTAGTCTGCATAGCAAGTTTTAGGCCATCCAGGACTACATAGTAAAATCATGTCTTAAAAAAAAAAGGAAAGAAAAGAAAATTCAATTTAACTAAATAAAGAATAAATTACTTTCACTGGTGTTTTCTCTTTTAAGTTTGTTTTTGTTTGTTGAGGTCTTTTGTTTGGCTGGTTTGGGTTTGGGTTTTTATGTGTAGGTGTCTACACAAATGCATGCCATGTATGAGATGATGCCCTCACAGGCCAGAAAAGGGTGTCAGATCCCCTACAACTGTAATTACAGGTTCCCAGGGTGATGGGAACCTAACCGATATCCGCTGGAAGAACAGCCAGTGCTCATAACCACTGAGCCGTCTCTCCAGCCCCTCATCGGGGTTTAGATAAAGTCCTACCACTATGTGTTGCAAGTGCCTCTCTTCCCAAAGACCTTATAATGGAAGAAGGTTGGGTAATGGGAAGTAGCAGAATGATGGCCAGTAAATTAGGGGACAGCTAGTTTCTCAGGTGTACAGCTCTGTGACAACTAAAGATACTTCCTCTGATGATGCTGTCTTCCCCTGTGGGATGCAGTACGAGTTTTCCTATTGTGGCTGAATTTCAGCAAAAGCTCAGAGCAGAGGAAAACAGAAGGCAAGCATTCCATCTATCCCCAGGAGAAGTTCACATCCACACGGGTTATTTTAGAGAAAAAAAAATTAGACAGCCCTAGCACAGTGGTGCATGCCTGGTACTCAATGGTTAGAGTACCTGGCACCTACCTAGCATGTGTGAGGTCCTGGGTTTAGTTCCCATGTACCAGCAAAAGGAAAAAAAATGTGTAAGAGTTTGAAACTAGCATGGTCTACTCAGCAAGACACTGTCCACTAATTATTTAACTCATCAATTACTAAGAAATAAAAAGGCAAAACAGACTTAAACCAAAAAGAATGATCAAGACAGACAGAAAGTTGTCAGCTTGGTAAGAGTGTAGGGAGGCCTTAGAAAAAGGTTGGGGTTTTGGATGCCCTCCCCGGGTAAAAGAGGAATTCCACAGCGTTGTCAGCTTGGTAAGAGTGTAGGGAGGGCTTAGAAAAAGGTTGGTGTTTTGGATGCCGTCCCCGGGTAAAAGAGGAATTCCACAGCGGGGGTGGGAAAGCCTGCGGGCGAGCCTGACGTTAATCCTCAGAAATATAAGGGCACACAGGGCAAAACCAATCTGGTGCCCACAGAAGCCCAGGCTAGAAAAGTGGCTCAGTGGTCTAGAGCACTGGCCACTCTTAGAGAGGACTTAGGTTTGGTTCACAGTACCTCCACAGCTGCTCAAAACCACCTGTAACTCCAACTGAGGGAGTCTTGCTGCCTCCTTCTGGCCCCCACAGGCATGCAGTACACAACATGCAGACAAAAGATAAACACGGTTTTGCTTTGTTTGCGTTGTTTTGATTTTTAAGAAAAGGAAGAAGAGAAAAAGAAATCGAGGGTAACTGAAACACCCCATGCTCCAGGAGTTGTAGAAACTAAACCTTATGTACCCGTGGCCTCAGTGGACCCGGAAAGTGGGCCAAAGAGAGCTCCTGATAGGAAGAAAGATGGCTGAGAGCAGGGAAAGAGGTCTCAGCAAAAGGCAAGGCTGGGAGGTGTTTCCCCAGTCATAAAAAGGCAAAGAACGGGACACCATGAAAGTCCCCAGGAGAGGCGTCTGCAACCCACCATAGTGTCCCTTAACAAAGCGGACCTACTGTCAAAGGACTAAGGCTGCTGAGACCTATCCCGCCCGTCCCTATCTCATCCTACCTTTGGCCCTCAGAGGCACAGCAAAGCAAAGGAGGAGAGGAGACAAGGTCACACGCCCTTCCCACCACCTTCCAGGGTGAGGCATGAGGACCGGGGATGGATGGGGATTGGGGTAAGGGTGCATTTAGTCAGGGCTACATGATTGAGTAAGTGTGAAGCTATTTGAATCCGAGAAGGTAAGAGAACTCTAAAGAACATCAAAAAGGCAGGAATAGGGGATCCACCAAGCTGAGGCAGCTTCAGGGCTGTCTGTCCTTCCAGCATTGAATCCATTTTAGAAAATGTAGGTCCTCACCTTTGAAAAGAGCCCCTCTTCCTCTATGCTGTATCCTTTCAGGTCCTCCAGTAGCTTCTGCAAACACTGAATGACTCTTCTTTGATGGCCATCGTCCCGCAGCTCCTGAGCTCTGATCAGGAAGTCATAGTGATCCAGGGGTCCATGGCAAACAGCAAAAGCTTTGGAATGGGCTTCAGAAGCAGCAGTTGGGTGTCCACCTTCGGATGTCTGGACTGTGTAGGCTATAAACAAAAACATACAAAAGTTTAGACTTCATCCATCCATCATTCATTCGTGCCTTCACTTAGCAAGGTCTCAGGTAGCAGCTGAATTCCCTACACAGCTGAGAATAACTCTGAGCTTCAGATCCTCCCGTCTTTATCTTCCAAGGGGGTGGGGGGACAACAGGCTATTTGATCCTTGCCCCCAGTTCTTGTCAAGAGTTCCTAAAACCAATCCTCAGAATTCCCTGAGTAGGGCCTGGAGAGATGACTTGGTGGTTAGAAGTCCAGGGCAGACTCATTCTCAGCACCCATATGTGGGTGCCTCACAACTGTAACTCCACCTCCACCTGATGTCCTCTTCTGGCCTCTGAAGGTACTGCACTCAAATGACAAATTCACACATAGCTATACACATATACATATAATTTTTTTTTTTTTGGTTTTTTGAGACAGGGTTTCTCTGTGGCTTTGGAGCTGTCCTGGAACTAGCTCTTATAGACCAGGCTGGCCTCGAACTCACAGAGATCCGCCTGCCTCTGCCTCCCGAGTGCTGGGATTAAAGGCGTGCGCCACCATCGCCCGGCTAAATTTTTTTTAATGTTTTCTTTATTGTTTATTATGTATACAGTATTCTGCCTGCATGTACACCTACAGGCCAGAAGAGGGCATCAGATCTCATTACAGATGGTTGTGAGCCACCATGTGGTTGCTGGGAATTGAACTCAGGACCTACGGAAGATCAGTCAGTAATCTTAACCTCTGAGCCATCTCTCCAGCCCCCTTAATTTTTTAAAAATTTAAAGGGGCCAGGCATGGTAGTACACACCTTTGCTTTCAGGACTCAAGTGACAGACATAGCCAGAGCTCTGTGACTTTTATAAAAGCCTGGTCTACATATCAAGTTCCAGGCCAGTCGGAGTTATAAAGTAAGACCCTGTCGCAAAAGAGAGAGAGAGAGAAAGAGAGAGAGGAAAAATATTGAAGTGGACTGGAGAAGTAGCTCAGCAGTTAAGAGCATTAACTCAGAGGGTCAGTTCCTAGCGCCCACAGCAAGCAGCTCACAACGATCTGTTACTCCAGTTCCAGGGAATTCAATACCCTCTGGCCTCTATAGGCACCTACAAACACATGGTGCATATAAACTAATTCAGGCATCCATACATGCACATAAATAAAAACAACAAATCCTTTTGTTTTTAATAACATCTTTTACAAAGAATTCCATGAGTGGTGTCTTATGTTATCATTGTGATCCCTTCTGGTTTGGACAACTTCAAGTCAGGGATGGTGGCCACAGGGATGGAGCAAGCAGAAGTCTGAATTTCCAGCCCCTTGCACAGAACTCTGAGGCAGGCAGCAGGACCAGAGGCTGACTTCACCAGCAAAGAGACCTGAGAGCTCCCAAGACACTGAACACAGCTGTGAACGTGTGGCTGCCTCATGATCGCTTCCTCTACACTTCCCAGGGTTGGACCTTCATGATAAATGAGTCACGAGCCTGAGTTATGTGAGCTATTCTAGATAATTACCAAACCTGAGGTGGGAAAGGTTAAAGAAGTCCTTGAATCTATAGCTTGCCGGGCAGAGGTATGGGGAACCAGGGCACCCATTTGCAAGGGGAGCCACTTAATGGAACTTAGTTTTCACTTGGGCATCTGCTCTTCATTCCCAGTAGACAATGTCAGCATTGAACTGATTCTTGAACTTGTAGTTGATATCAAAAGCTTTTAGAAGTCAGGCAGTGGTGACACACACCTTTAATCCCAGCACTCAGGAGGCAGAGGCAGGTAATCTCTGAGTTCAAGGCCAGCCTGGTCTACAGAGAGAGTTCCAGGACAGCCAGAGCTACACAGAAAAACCCTGTCTCAAAGAAATAAAAAGGTTTCAGAATCTCATAATAAAAAAAAATGCTCTTATCTTACCAAAGCAATCTACAGATTCAACACAATGCCCAGCAAAATCCCAGCAAAATTCTTCAAAGCCCTCGAAAGAACGGCACTCAACTTCATATGGAAAAGCAAAAAACCCAGGATAGCCAAAACAATAAAAGAACTTCTGGAGACATCACAATCCCTGACTTCGAACTCTACTACAGAGCTACAGTACTGAAAACAGCCTGGTATTGGCATAAGAACAGACAGGAGGATCAATGGAACCAAATAGAAGACCTGGATATCAATCCACACATCTTTGAACACCTGATATTTGATAAAGAAGCAAAAATATCAAATGAAAAAAAGAAAGCATATTTAACAAGTGGTGCTGTCATAACTGGATATCAACATGTAGAAGAATGAAAATAGACCCATATCTATCACCATGCATAAAACTCAAGTCCAAATGGATCAAAGACCCCTCAACATAAAGCCAGCCACACTGAACCTTATAGAAGAGAAAGTGGGAAGTACACTTGAATGCATTGGCACAGGGACCCACTTCCTAAATAGAACCCCAGCAGCACAGACACTGAGAGAAACAATTAATAAATGGGACCTCCTGAAACTGAAAAGCTTCTGTAAAGCAAAGGACACGGTCAACAAGACAAAACGACAGCCTACAGAATGGGAAAAGATCTTACTAACCCCACATGAGACAGAGGTCTGATCTCCAAAATATACAAAGAACTCAAGAAATTGGACACCAAAACATCACATAATCCAATTAAAAAAAAATGGAGTACAGACCTAAACAGAGAACTCTCAACAGAGGAATCTAAAATGGATGAACGACACTTAAGGAAATGTTAAACATCCTTAGTCATCAGAGAAATGCAAATCAAAACAACTCTGAGATTCCATCTTACACCTGAAAGAATGGCCAAGATCAAAAACACTGATGACAACTTATACTGGAGAGGTTGTGGGGAAAAGGGAACACTTCTGCATTGCTGGTGGGAATGCAAGCTGGTACAACCCCTTTGGATGTCAGAGTGGCAATTTCTCAGAAAATTAGGGAACAACCTTCCTCAAGACCCAGTAATACCACTTTTGGGTAGATATCCAAACGATGCTCAATCATGCCACAAGGACATGTGCTCAACTATGTTCATAGCAGCTTTGTTTGTCATAGCCAGAACCTGGAAATGCCCCTCGACCAAAGAATGGATAAGGAAAATGTGGTACATTTACACAATGGAGTACTATACAGTAGAAAAAATAACGACAGCTTGAATTTTGCAGGAAAATGGATGGAGCTAGAAAACATTATTTTGAGTGAGGTAACCCAGACACAGAAAGACAATATCACATGTACTCACTCATAGGTAGTTTTTAAACATAAAGCAAAGAAAGCCAGCCTACAAACCACAATCCCAGAGAACTTAGACAACAATATGGACACTAAGAGAGACTTACATAGATCTAATCTACATGGGAAGTAGAAAGTAGAAAAAGACAAGATCTCCTGAGTAAATTGGGAGCATGGGGACCTTGGGGGAGGGTCGAAGGGGGGAGGGGAGAGGCAGGGAGGGGAGCAGAGAAAAATGTAGAGCTCAATAAATATCAATAAAAGAAAGAAAGAAAAAATGCTCTTTTCAGTCTCATAATTTTCTGGAGCTTAACCACCTAGGAAAGCCCAGAGCAATACTGCTTTCTTTCCCTCTTTCCTTATCCTCAAAGCTGTGTCCATTCCCTCCTCCCCTTCCTCATACGCCACCCTTCCTGGGGCTCTTACTATCTCCTGCTCGGTTGTGGCAGTTGTCCCCCTGCCTCTGGTCACCTTACCATCATCACTTCCTGGAATACCTTCTGCCAACGCAAATGTGATCCCATCAACCTATCCAATGCCCTTAACTGGCTCTCTGCAATTCTAGAATCAAGGAACACAGTGTTCCATAAACTTCAGTCTGTTCCAGTGGGCTGAGCAGAGGAGGTTGTTTCATAAAGTACGGAAGAAGCCAGAAACAAAACCAAAAGCAACCTGCTGTAAGCTTTGACATTCTGTTCAATGAGTGATTTTCATAGTGCCAACTTTGTTACATACAAAATCTTCCATTCAGTTTAGGCCTAGCACGATAGCTTAGTGGGTAAAGGCAATTGCCTTGCAAGCCTGGTGACCTGAGTTTGCTCCCTAGGACCCATATAAAGGTGGAAGGTGGGTTGCCCTCTGACCACCACATACACACAGTGGCATGTACAGGCCCATACATGTTCATTATACAAACATACAATAATAAATAAAACTTAAAATTCTCAATTTATTAAAGAAAAGTGGGAAGAGAGAAGCACACCTATATCCATGTAACTCCCATTTCCCATCAGCCCCCTGGCCATTTCCCACCTTCTAGGATCACACAAAGAACCAATGGTTAACACAAGAGGCCTAAGGATGCTGTCCATGGAAATGCCTGTTTGCAAGACTGGTTCTTGACAACAGTCAAGTGACTGTGTGTGGGGGTAGAGTTGGGGGTGTGATCATTGCAGCCAAAAAAGAGTGATGCTCTACAAACATTGTTTTACTGAATATCTATTTTCCTTCATCCAATCAGAAAGTCTGGTATCTATTAGGCAGCAGGTACCTATATGACCATAACCATAGAACCTTATGCTGGATCAGCAAGATGGCTCACCTGGCAAAAGCACTTGCTACTAATCCTGATGATGGGTATTTGATCTCTAGAAGATGCATAGTAGAAAGAGAGAGAACCCACTTTCACAGGCTGTCTTCTGACCTCCACATGTGTCTGGAACTCACTCTGCAGAGCAGGGTGGCCTTGAACTCACAGAACTCCACCTGCCTCTGTTTCCTGGAAATGGATCAAAAGTGTGCATCACCACACCTCACTAGGTATTTTCGAATCTTCTGTCTTTGTAAGTTTCCAGATACCTTTCCTTCTCTTTAACAACCACTGTACTGGGGGAAAAAACAAACAAAAACAAAAAACTTAAGCTGCTGCAGGCAGCATCCTGAGCTGTCTCCTGCTCCTTGTTGCTGATACTAATAGCAAATGAGCATCCTTCCATCTCGGCCAGTCAGCCAACCTCACTGCTGAAGAACTTGGAGAGCTGTAATTTTCTAGAATTATTTTGTATCTAGTTCTTCCAGGACTCAGGAGGAAAAAAGCATCCAACTAAGGAATGTGAAGCCCACTGGACAAATGAAACATTTGAAGAAGAAGGAAGAACCATCCAGAGAAAATGTCCCAAGAAAAAGAGTAAAGTAACCTAATGGAATAGCATATTTCTAACAGGATAAAATTTCATAAATCTTCCAAAACGTTTGTTTCTGCTGTTCTCTACAGATATATAAGCTTTCTGTAGTGAACCATGACTATTTCTGTAGTGACCTTTGAGGTCTCCAAGATGATGAGGGCCTGCAACAACAAATCACCTGGACTGCAACAATGCCATTAAGATGACAACCATCACCCAAAAGTCAGCTTCTGACTACAAACTGCTCAGGACAACATCAAAGCTGTTAGCTAAGATGGTCCAGCCGCATAAGTACTCCAGCCAGGACTTCGAATAAGTTCCATCACATCGAGACTAGACAGCAGCTAGCCCAGAACTTGACCACTGTCTCAACTTTCTCAGGGTTTCCTAAAGATGCCATCGCCCCAGACAACAGGAAGTAATTATAAGAAATAATAATTATAAGAAATTATAGAAATAATAGGATAAAAGGGTAGATCACTGAATCTATTTATTTATTTTTATTTCTTGTGCAATAGTGTTTTGCCTGGACGTATGTCATGTACAAGACTGTTGGGTCCCCTGGAACTGGAGGTGCAGACAATTGTAAGCTGCCATGTGGGTGCTGGGAATTGAGTCCAGGTCATTCTAGAAGAGCATCTGGTGTTTTTAACCACTGAACCATCTCTCCAGCCCCCATTGAATCTACTTTTAAACTAAAAGAGCAACTACTAGTCTTAAATATTTTATATTGATATGGATTTTTATATATAGATACAAATTTAAGGTTATTTTTGTTATACTATGTATATCTTTCTACTCTTGTTTAAAGCATTGTATGTATGCAGCTCATTCAACAGTGTAATGCAAATTTCTAGTTCTTGAAAGTTATTATCACAAACTAGGATAATTAAGAAATACATGTTAGTAGTTAGTCATCTAACAATTAAATTTGTGGCCATGTTAGGTATGTTTTCAAAGTCAAACAGAGATATATTTTAGATAGACAAATGGTCTTCACTTCAGAGACCTACAGAATATGGAATTTAATAACACAACGCTTTTTATGACAGTTGGACACATTTGTTCCTGACAGCACCAATATACTTCAAAAAAGGATGATGGGCATCAAAGAACCTCCATATGGAGTTACTTTCATTGTGGTAAAGTTAGCCACTGGGCAAGAAACTGCCCTTGCCTTGACTGCTGACAGTATGCTGTCAAAACTGGGCAAGCAGAACACAAAATAAGGTAACTCCCAAACTTTGCCAAAAAAGGTATGACAGTCCTTCAAAATTTCCTGCTTCACACAAAAGTCTGTCAGACAACCTAGGCCTATATACCAAAGATGGATGCCCCAACATTGCAGAGCAAACTTGGGAGACTGTCCAGGCAGCCAGATATCTCTGTTGTTTCTATAGTTTTGGAAGTTGTTTGTTCTGTACGTCCTGTTTATTCAGCTAATATTATATCCTTCATGGGTCTCTGATGGGGTTGATAACTAGATAGTTATAGTTTTCCTTGTTATCAAATTTAGAAAAGAAACTCACAAAAGAGATGTAAGTGTATAAGGTTGAGAGACATAGAAACTTAAGCTGTTTGTCTAAGAAAATGTTTTAAGGTTTAAAAAGATATTTCTAGGTTGGCAATACAAGTTATGATAGAAATAAATTGGTACAAAACTTTGGACTCACCAACATAGGACAGATGATAAGAGTATTGCTCCAAAGTTGCCCAATACAAATGGACTAGACATGGTAAATGTAATTCTTACCTGACAATTGTTCTTATTGTATATAGTTTTACTATGTTAGAATTAAAACCTTTCTTTTTTACTTAGGCAAAAAAAGGGGGGGAATAGTGCAGGCTATTTGATCTCACTGACACTCTGAGACTGCTGCCATTAAAGTTTGACCTTGAATCCGGGACACAGTTAGAGACTGGCTGCTCAGAATTAGCTATGGAGGTTTTGGAGGACCCAGGATACATTTAGAGAGACACAGGAAACAGTAGGGAGGAGCTTAGAAAGATTTGCAGCCCTTTCGGATTGGGGAAGGAGAGAGAGGAAGTCACTGATCATTTCTTTGATCAATCAGGCCCCTCCCCCCAGGAAAACAACCACTGTACTATCTCATCAGCTTCCCCTCTCTACTTCCTACTAGCTTTTTCCTCTTTTCTTTCTTTTTGTTTATGTTGTGAGACAGGGCCTCACTACATAGCACAGCCCATCCTCCGGCTCACAATCCCCCTCCTCTCTCTGCCTTCTGGAGTCTGGAATTACCAGTGTGTCACCACACCACGTTTTCTGTCCCTCAACTCCCATCTATTTTAAAAACATCAAAAATAACAACAAAGCATCCTGAGCGCCATTGTTGTGGGACATATGCCCTCCTCCCTTCCTGTCACAGCCACTGGTCACATCCTGCTCACTCCCAGCCTGTGATGACCGACCTTCAAGACTTGGCTTCTGACAAGGTCCCACAGAGTGCATCATCACCTGCAGCCACCTAGGTTTTCCTATCCCCATTTACATTTGTAAACTATTTCCCTTCTAAAGGGAGAGTATAGGAAGCCTTTTATTATTACTTGCCATTATTATTATCATCTTTACTTAGTGTGTATACATTCTCCTTTTATCAACAGAGGAAGTAAAGGAGAACTAAGGAAGAGGCATTTGCTTAGCCAGTCAGCAGATTCTCTCTGCAAGATGCTCAAGGCTGCGACTGGCCAGCTTAGCCCTGGAGAGCAGCTGTATAAACTGAAATACAAAAGGCTTCTCCAAAGCTGCACTAAATTAAATCTGTAACTACACCAGTATACACAAATTATGTGATGCCGCTACCATATTATTTTGATTTGTATTAATTTGTCTTATTGTACTACAAATGGACAGTGGGAAAATGCCATTCTGAAGCTCCATACACTAATTTACAAACAAAAATGGAAGACTTTTAGAAGCTCAAAAAAGTCTGTGTTGCTCTAACACCTCATTGCTGTATCTTAAGACATGGCTTTCTGCAAACCAAGTTTCTGGAAGACTATACTCCATAGCTCACTGGCTGTACAATTTAGTCAGAGCAGGGTGCAGTGTGCATGCCTGTCATCACAGCTACATGTGGGGGGGTGCAGAAACAGAGAGGTGATTAAAACTAGGGTACCACTGAAGGCCAAGTAAACTGCCAGAGACCACACAGTTAATAACAGCAGCAGCCACAACCACTAACCTTTACTGACCATTAACTTTACTGACTATAAACCAACTCACTTGATCTTCACAACCACCCTGTGAGGTAGATCCATTATTCCAGCTTCAAACATAAGGAAACTTCGGGGTTGCTCACACTTGGGAGGTGGTGGCAAGAGGATCAGGAGTTCAAGGGCACCCTTAGCTATATAGCAAGCACAAAGCTAACCTGGACTACAGAAATCTTTGTCTCAAAAGAGAAAACAATTGAGGAAACTGAAGCACAGAGAGGTTTAGTAGCTGGTCCACATTCCCAAATGAGGAAGTGGCACGGCCAGCACCTGCACCCAGGAGTCCAGAAGGGAGGCATGGCACTAGGGAAGGAGCGTGGCTCTGGGGTAAGCTTTGTCTTTCTAGCCGGCTCCGAAAACAATCTGGGCTCTCAATCATTTCCCTGTCATTTCCCCCTGGCAGACAGCCTATGGTCACCTCCCTCAGTGACGCTCAGTGACGTCTGCTTCTGCTGTCTCCCCCAGACCTCTTCAAACGGAGTCCAGGACAGAAATTCATTCTCTTCTGCCTTCACTATTTTCCTATGAAGTCAGGACACCTGGACTGTTATCGCAACTCAAGAACATGAAAGGAAACATGGAAGCTGCCACATACAAGACGATCATAATCTTTACATATGCCATGCAGCATGGTTGGCACTGTTTCCATGAGCTGGCATGAACAACAAAGGATTCTCTGGACCTATGAATAATGAGAAGGTTTTTATAGGGTTCATTATTACTACAAATTCAGAACCTTAGACAAGAAAACCAAATAGGGAGCTGGAGAGATGACTTAGTGGTTAAAAGCACTACCGGCTGCTCTTCCAAAGGACACAGGTTAAATTTCCAGCGCATACACACACACACAGAGAGAGCAGCTCACAGCCGTCTGTAACTCCAGTTATAGGGAATGCAGTTCTCTCACAGTGTGCAAGCATACAATCGGTGCACAGACATGCATGCAGATAAACCATTCATAGACATAGAAACACATAAACAAAATTTAAAATAAAAACAACAACAAAGAAAATCCAACAGAAAATAAGCATCTTCCCTTCAAGAAATGTCAGAAATTTGTTCCAACCTTGAGGTTTTAGATAGTGAATATTGACAGCCCTAGTTACTTGGAAACCTGAGGCAGGGGTACTCCTTGAACTCAGGAGTTTGGGGCCAGCCTAGGCAACATGAAGAGACCCCCATCTCAACAAAAGAAAGGAGGGAGGGAGGAAAAGAGAGAAAAGAGAAAAAAGGAAGAGAGAGAGAGAGGAGAGAGATGAAGCTTTAAGACCCTTCCCACCCTCTTTCCTCACTGCCATGAGGTGTGCATGAATGTCCTGCCGGATGCTCTCAAGAGCATCAGCAAACTTGCGGTCCTCAGTAGGCCTTGCTCCAAAGCCATCAATGGATTCCTAACTTCGATGATGAAGCATGGTGACAATGGAGAATTTGAAATCAATAATGATCTATGAGCTGGGAAAATTATGGACTTCGCAGGCAAGTTGATCAAGAGTGAAGTGCTGTGAGCCCTAGAGTTGATGTACTGCCCAAAGACCTGAGAAAAATGGCAGAATAATCCCCCATCGTGCCAGTTTGGATTCACTGGACTAACAACCTCAACTGGCATCATGGACCACAAGGAAGCGAGACAAAAGCATGCATGTCTTAGTCAGTGTCCTATGCTGTGAGGGGACACCATGGCCATGCAGCTCTTTTGTTTTGTTTTGGTTTTTGAGACAGGGGTTCTCTGTGTACTTGGGACCTGTCCTGGAACTCACTCTGTAGACCATGCTGGCCTCAAACTCACAGAGATCCACCTGTCTCTGTCTCCCAAGTACTGGGATTAAAGGCATCACCACCACCACCTTTAAATTGCACCATGGCAACTCTTATAAAGGAAAACATTTCATCAGTTCTGGCTTACAACTCAGGGGTTTAGCTTGTTGGCAGCACACAGGCAGACATGACACTGGAGAAGAAGCTGAGAGTTCTACATCTGGATCCACAGGCAGCAGGAAGAGAGATTTGACACTGGTCCTGGCTTGAGAGTTTGAAACCCCAAAACCCACCCCCAGTAACACACTTCCTCCTACAAGGCCACACCCACAATCCCTGTCAAGTAGCGCCACTCCCTAATGACCAAGCATCCAAATATGAGCCTATAGGGGCCATTCCTCTTCAAACCACCACAACACAGAAGAGAAGAGCCTGGGACTGACAGGTGTCTGTAACCCCAGCTTCAAAAGTTAAGGCTACCCAAAGTCTGAGGCAAAGTTCAAGGCCAGCTGGGCTACACAGTAAGACCCCTCCCCTTTCAAACACCCTGAAGAAACAAGAAACCAACAGTACACACACAGCATGAAAGCTACATGCTCTGTGTTCATTTGACCAGCCTCAGGGTTTCTTCCCACAGTGTGGACTCCACGCCAGGCACCGGGAAGAACAGGCCAGACTACAAGGGACTCAGTCTCAAAGAATCAGCATTCAGAGTCACACTAAAACTCACATGGAGGCACTGGTCAGCGGCACAAAGCGTGCTTGCGCAACGTCCTGGGCTTGATCCCCCACAGCAGAAAAAAATTTAAGATATTTTTTAGCTGGGTGGTGGTGGCACAGGCCTTTAATCCCTGTGCTCGGGAGGCAGGGTTCTAGGTCAGCCTGGTCTACAGAGTGAGTTCCAGGACATTCAGAACTGTTACATAGAGAAACCCTGTCTCAAAAAACAAAACAAAACAAAATTTTAAATATTTTTTTAAGAAACGAGTTAAGCAATTCTGAAAGGTGAAAGAAAGCTAGCAGTCATAATTACCAACTAAAACCACGAGACAGTGTTTTCTTATTACCTGACTTTCCAAAACAAATAACAACAGAACTGGGGGAGATGGTTTTTTCTCACATGAGAAATTAAAACAACTGAAAGGTCTGGAAAGCAGAAGCCCAGCCGGGATGCGGAACTGAGTGCCAGAAGCTCCACAGGTGTCACCTCTTTAAAGCCACCCACCGATACTGCAGACAACAGACTGCTCCTGTCTGTCACAGCCAGGCAACTGAGGTTCAAGCACAAATCTCACTTGGCCCCTCCTTAAGCTTCTTGGTCAATCAGGACCTGGCTTTCTCTGTCTCCTCCAACAGGGCAGGGCCTACATCATCACCACCGCTGACCAAACCTCTTCCAGCAGGGCAGGGCCATAGATCATCGCCAGTGCTGACCAAACCTCTTCCAGCCCACCAGAGCAGCTTTGTCAACTAAAGTATAGAGTCAAAGGGTCAGAGAGAAACAGCTCATGTGACTCTACTAGCCCCTGAGTTTCACACAGCTGACTTGAAAGAATTGTAGGGTAATTCTATTTATTTATATACTTACACACACACACACACACACATATATATATTACAGACACTAGAGGAAAACACAAAGAACACAGTCCTCCACTATGAAGCTGACACCCATCAAGTTAGGATAGATCACAACGGCAACTCAAAGTGTCAGTGGCTACAATAAATGGATGAACTTGCTGACACATAACTGTAAATGGTAGCTACATTTAACTAAATGTAGTTACAGGCGCGTCTAACTGTAAAAAGTTAGCTGGGAGTCAAGTGCGGAACACACCTACAATCCCAACACTCGGGAGGCCGAGGCAGGGGACTGCCAGTCTTGAGACCAACATGGGCTACACAGCAAGACTGTCTCAAAAGCAAAACACCCAGCCAGACATGGTGGCACCTTGTGTAATGTCAGCACTTTCGTGGTGGCAGAGACAAAAGCACTGCAAATCCGAGAGACCAGCTACCCAGCTAGACTCTTACTCAAAATACTTCTTAATTATCTATAAAAGAATCAAAGAAAAAAACTATAGCGATACCTCACTTTTATTTTAATAAATAAAGCTTGCCTGAAGATCAAAGAGTAAAACTGCTCAGCCTTACAGACCAAGCAGTGGTGGAACACACCTTTAATCCCAGTAGCCACACTAGATTGCCGTAGAAACTGGGAAATAGTGGTGCATGCCTTTAATCCCAGCCCTAGAGAGGAATATAAAACGGGAGAAGACAGAGCTCACGCACAGTTTTATTCTGAGATTCCTGGAGACAGGATCACCATTTCCAACAGAGGTAGAGGTAAGAGCCAATGGCTCGCTGTTTTGCTTTTCTGACCTTCAGATTGAACCCCAATATCTCTCTCTGGGTTTTTATTAATTGTGCTACAAAAAAAAAAAAAACATCAAGCAGAAGAATGTATTTCAGCAGTAAACAGCTAGAGAAATGAAGTGTCTAGGGTACAAAGCTCTGTGCTCAGAGTTGCAAATACAAACCAGGCTGAGCTAGAGGCGTGCTGTAACTGCGCCCAAGAGACTGACAGTACCCTCAGCAAAACACAAACTTAGACAAAGACTCTAAGGAAACACTGGTCTGTAGCAAGGGGAAGGACAGAGGTTGTAAGATCACAGTGCCAAAGATAGCAGCCTAGATCAGGAAGTTACAGAAGGGGGAGCAAGGAAGTGATACTTCCATTGAGATCAAAGGGACAAAAGGAATTCAGCCAGGGGAAGGAAGGGAGGTGGCACACTGGGAGCCAGAAGGCTCAGAAACCCAAGAGCGTGGACACAGAGTTCAGTGTGGCTCTGGAATCAAATGGAATGAGGTGCCAGGGACTACATAGTGAGATCCTGTCTCAAAAAAAAAAAAAAAGCCTAATAGTATCAACCAATATTTAAGATCTATATGTAAAACATCAAAATCTTTCACAAAGGCATAAGCAAATTATGAAAAAAGAAGCATATTAGAGGGAGGCAAAATAAAACATTATAAATTACCAATTATTCCCAATTTATTTACAGAATAAATACTTCCAGCCAGGCAGTGGTGGAGCATACCTTTAATCCCAGCACTTGGAGGCAAAGGCAGGTAGATCTCTGTGAGTTCGAGGCCAGCCTGGTCTACAAGAGCTAGTTCCAGGACAGGCTCCAAAGCCACAGAGAAACCCTGTCTCAAAAAACAAAACAAAAATAATAATAATAAAATAAATACTTACACCAAAACCATAACCTAAACTCTTAGAAAATACTGAAGGAGGGCTATGGAGATGGCTGCACTGGACACATGAGAACCTGGATCAGGATCCCCGCAGCTACATAAACCCATGCAGTGGGTACAGACTGGAACCCCAGCACTGGGGAGGCAGAGCCCACAGATCCCAAAAGCTCTCTAGCCAGGATGAGCTCCAGGTTCAGGGAAAGACACCTTCTCCAAACACAGTAGAAAGGAATGCTACACCCTACAGGGAAAGACACCTTCTCCAAACACAGTAGAAAGGAATGCTACACCCTCCAGAACCGCAGGTCCCCCTCACTGGAAGAGGCATCTGCGCATGCTATACAAACAGACACTTAACCGCACGAACGGAAGGGCTAAAGAGATCCTGACTACCACATGTGGAAATAAATACGAAAAACTCCAATAGAAAGAGCCATATCCCTGCACTATGAAGGCAGAGGCAGCTAAAGGATCAGGAGTTCAAGGCCAGCAGCAGCAGCACGTTAGAGTCCAAAACCAGCTGGGATATATAAAATCTACCCCGACCTGCCTCTGTCTCTGTCTATCTGTCTGTCTGTCTGTCTGTCTGTCTCTCTCTCTCTCTCTCTCTCTCTCTCTCTCTCACACACACACACACACACACACACACACACATTCACATAGGTGCATGTGTGCCAGTTCACACATGTGAGGTCAGAGGACAACTTGTGGCAATCAGTTCTCTCCTTCCACCACGTGAGTCCCAGGGATAACTCAGGCTCCTGGGCATAGGGACAAACGACTTTACCCACCAAACTGGCCCAGCTCAGAACAGAAAAACCTTATCACTGTTTTTTTTTTCTTTTATCAATTTGTAACTACACATTTGTTATTCATTTGAAAAGCACAAGAAGGAAGGTACCATATCTGTATAAGTCACTGTTTACCAAGTACCTGCGGTGCCTAGTAGAGGCAGAATAGATATGATAAGCACACATTATCTTTTGAGTGAGTGAAGTAAGCTTTGAGAGACAATAGGTCACTCATCAATCAGCAGCCAGACACTGAAAAACAAAAGACTTGATTTAGCATATACCCTATGAGACACCAACACAACTGCCAGATAATTTATTTGTGGAGGCTAGTTTGTTCTGGAACCCCCAGGGCAGTATACAGCCCAGGTTGACTTCAAACTTACCATGTAGCTAAGGACAATCTTTAGCTGCTCATTCTCCTGCTACCATCTCCCAAGGGCTGGGATTATAAATCTACGCCACCACATCCAGATTTGATGCAAATATTTTTAATTCAAAACAAACAAGGTGAATCTATGTGAGTATTTACCTAGGAGAGGTCTGTGAACTCTGCAGGGCTCAGTCTGTCTGTGCCTAGCTTATGGATTGCCACAGGCACTTACCTGTCACATCGGGGTTGCTCCGACCCAGACCACCAAAGCTGAAAGGATTATCTGCCCAAGCGGGAAAGCAGGGTTCTAGTCTAGAATGTTGTCTCTCTTCAGGTCAAAGGTTGACAAGGTTTGTTTGCAGACCCCTAAGACAGATGGGCTGTCTAAGCCTTGAGTTTCTCAGCTGTGATACAAGCCTACTGATTATGTTCCATCCTTTGGCACTGGAAGGACCAGGACTGGGGCACACAGGAAGTTCTGAGCCAAGGAAACACAGATCTGTGCTTGTGACCAAGGAGCGTGTTATCTTTAGCAGGGTATAAAGGTAAAGCTCTGACCGTGTGGGGTTTTCTAACTACAACAAAAATAAACAAAGGACCTATGACTAGGCTGAGTGTTGTCATACACCTGCAAACCCAGTACTCCACAGGTTAAGGTCACAGGTTCTCAAATTCAAAAACAGCAAGGGCCACAGGACAAGACCCTACAAGAAGTAGAGAGAAAGAAGGGGGCTGGGGATGAGGTTAGAAAAAGCAACAGAAAAAAAATGGGCAAATGCCTTAAAAACTCATGTCACAAATAATGACAGAGTCTATTTAAGTGTCCAGTAAGTATATGCAAAGGTGCTCAGCAACAATCCTATGAACTGAACTCCCCAGGGAAAAGGCCACACCTCTACATAGAATTCTGCAAAGCTGGGCAGCAGATTAGTGGCTCTAGAGAGCTGGAATGCTGCAGGTCCAGAGCCAGGTTATCCTGGGTTACCTCTAGTTCCCTTAGGATCACTCATGGCCTGCTCAGTGTCTGACCTGCCCTCCTTATGACTACTAGGCAACTTTTGGAACGTATTAACAGACCACTAGCTTTCACCAAGCCAGAAGCTAAGAATGGCCTCAGTTCTCTTTGCTGTAACCAGCCGACTGCCATGCTTTGAGTGAGGACGAGCCCCACAGGCTCATATATTTGAATGCTTTGTCCCAGTTGGAAGAAACATTTGGGAACATTAGGTGTGGCCTTGTTGGAGGAGTGTGTCACTAGGGGTGGACTTTGAGATTTCAAAAGCCCTCAGCACTCCCAGTCAGTGTCTCTGTATCTATCTGTCTCTACCTCCGTCTGTGCCTCTCTCTCTCTCTCTCTCATGCTTGTGACCCAAGATGTACATTCTCAGCTGCTGCTCCAGAGCCATCCTGCCTGCCTAAAATGAAGGGCTTTTGTTTGTTTGTTTGTTTGTTTGTTTGTTTTGTTTTTTTCGAGACAGGGTTTCTCTGTGGCTTTGGAGCCTGTCCTGGAACTAGCTACTGTAGACCAGGCTGGCCTTGAACTCACAGAGATCTGCCTGCCTCTGCCTCCCGTGTGCTGGGATTAAAGGCGTGCACCACCACCGCCCGGCCAAAGGCTTTCTTTTATAAGCTGCCATGATCACGGTGTTTTGTCACAGCAAGCAAAAATCACCTGGAAATTATGTGATTATAAAATGTTAGATGTTGAGAACACAGCTGGTTTGTGAGAAGGGCCAGGCTAAATTCAAAATAAAATCAAGGGTCTATTGTGTCCAGTACTTTCAAATACCAACATATTTGAAGAGCACCTTAATTTACCTACAACTTTCTTCCATAACTATAAAAACATCATGGAACCATTGCCACATTGGAACATGGTATTTGAGGCAATTTGAATCCATGTTCCCTGGGCCATCACTACTCATATTGAGCTCCAGAAGAAACTATTTCTTACTCACTTTGACATGAGAGCTGTGTTTTTCATCAACACTAGTCATCGGGGAAAGACAAAACATAATATATAATAAATATTGGAACATATTTACTAAAGTGCCTAAAACGCTTTTTAAAAATAGTGTTTAGATTTGTGACCTAAAATCTCACATAATGCTAGTGAAAACAAGCTTTGAGAAGCTAGGAGCGCTAGCCCACACTCGCAGTTCAGTGCTCAGGTGACTGAGCAAGGAGGATTGAAAGCTGGACACTTCTGACCCTAGAACTTGGGAGGTAGAAGCAGGTAGATCAGGAGTTTAAGGTCAGCCTCAACTACAAAGCCGGGAGAAAAGTCATTTGCTAGGCACGCCTAGGCCAGTGCCTGTGTCTTAGCTACTGATAAGGCTAAGGAGGAGAATTGCTTGAGTCCGTAGTTTGAGATCTGCCTCAAGAGACACAGGAGACTGTCTCAAAAAAAGGAAGGAAGGAAGGAAGGAAGGAAGGAAGGAAGGAAGGAAGGAAGGAAGGAGAAAGAAAGGAAGAAGGAAGGAAGGAAGGAAGGAAGGAAGGAAGGAAGGAAGGAAGGAAGGAAGGAAGGAAAAGAAAAAAATGAAAAAGAAAAAAACCAGGTGGGTGTGGTAGTACATGCTTGTAACCCCCAGCACTCAGGAAGCTGAGTCAGGAAGACAAATGTAAGTTCTAGGCCAGCCTTGTTTATATAACAAGTTTCAGGATAGCCAGGAGTGTGTGTGTGTGTGTGTGTGTGTGTGTGTGTGTGTGTGTGTGTGTGTGTGTGTGTGTGTGTGTATTTATTTACTACCAAACAAAAACTGTGGTATAGTAAATCACAGCCACTTACTTAGAGGGAGAATGACAGATCCCTACATATGAAGGAAACTTTAATGCTGGATTACTTCACTGAACATTATGTTGAGACTTCACAAACATAACATTCAGTGACACAATCCAGAATTACATTCCTATTTTAGTTTGCTTCCTATTGCTGTGACAAACACTGACCAACTTCAGGAGGGAAGGGTTTATTTGGCTTACAGGCTCCAGTGAGAGTCCAGCATCAGGAGAAGTCAAGGCAGGAACTGAAGCAGAGACCACGGAGAGCTGCTTACTGGCTTGCTCCCCTTGTTTGTTCAACCACATTTCTTATACAGCCTAGGACCACTTGCCAAGGGAAGGGGCATCCTACATCAATTACCAGTTTAAAAATGCCCCAAAGGCATAACCATAGACTGATCTAATGGATGCAATTCCTCAATTGGGGTTCCTTCTTCCCAGCTCTCTCTAGTCTGTGTCAAAACCAAAAGCAGGCAGCACATAAATCAACCAACAGTAATATAACTCAGGGGTCAAGAGCCTCTGGGATGGGGTGGGAACAATCAAAGCCTCAGGACGCATAAATATTCTTTGTTTTTCTGAAAGCCAAGGGTGTCGGTATGTGCCTGTAGACAGACAGCACTCGAGGAGCTGAATCAGGCTGCTGTGGTCAAGGCCAAGTTTCACAGCACAGTGAGTTCCAACCTCCTGTACATAACAAGACTCTCAAAGGAAAAAAGGAAAGACCCGGGTTACCTACAGAGGCTCCATGGCTGATCTTAGAAAATCTGAATTAGGCTTAGCAGCTCCCACCGGTCATCCACACACTGGGCACTGGGGAGGCTAAGGCAATAGAATCTTGCTTGTCCCAACAGGGTGGGCTAGATTGGCCTTGCTCAAAAAAGCAAAAGAAGAAACACTGGAAGCCACCTTCTAGAATGCAAATCACTGAGTCGGGGGATCTCTGTGGCATGGTTAATCTTAGCATTCTCTAGAATTCAGACAGCTTCACCATTCTGGGGAACTGATGAGCTGGGGAACTGATGAACTAGTATGCTCACTGACTGACAGCCACTGGCCTCAGAGCTTTGATAGCAGAGGCTCAGTTTATTGCTGGCATTTCTGACAGCTTTCAAAGGACTGTCTCATAGAACAGCTATTGAATCTCGCCATTGATCAACAAGGAAGACACAGACTAATCAGCCCCATTCCAAAGATGAGGAAATAGACCCCAAGTGGAATCAAGATGGCGACCAAAGCTCTCCAGGTCATGAGTTAGCAGTCACCTGGAGTCACATGTGTCCACTAGTCCTAAGTTAGAACTAATGGAAAAGTATTCAAAATACCAGTTACAGAATGAAGAAGCTTTAGTTCCTCACAAAAAAACACATGCTTAGTTAAATGAAATCAAAACTCTATAAGGCATTTCGATTTCTAGTTTAAAATGTTTACCCAACTGCTGTGAGAAAAATGCACAATCAGGAAAAGCACGTTTAATATTTCTAAAGGGCTGGATTAAAATTTCAGCTGTAAACTTCATTACTGTAATTAGATTTTTAATGCATATTTATTAAACATCATTCAAATACTGTGTACAAATTATTCCTGTGTTATTTGTACATTTGTGTTGATTCCAGCAAACTATCAACAGTAGCCACTGACCAGTGATGTCCTGCTACAGTGGCAGAAGCTTATCCTGGGTCAGGGGCAGCTCTTTTATGTTCTGATATGTCCTAATCATACCCAGAAGATAAATATGCAGTTTCTTTTTTGAGAACTGAAATGGTCATGAAGGACTCAAAAAGTCAAGCCATCTCGGTGACATTAAAGACCTGTGTTTGATTTGCTGATGAGTAAATGAGGTGCAGAATAAAGAAAATCAAATCTTAATTAAACTCTTTCTTTAGAAAAACAACATAAGCCATCATCAAGGAATGCATCTCACGATGATTTACTTTATTTATAAAAGGCTGATTTAAGGGCTTTAAAAGGGTGCTTTTGATTTAAATAGAAAAATTATGAAAATTAAAACTAACTGCTTCCTGGTTATCATTCTTTTCCTTTAGAAGGTAGTTAATGTTAAACATGCCAATGTGTATAACATTACAAAAGGAAAAAAAACAGTACTTTAAATTTCATGATAACGAATCAGTAAAATCCTGCCTAAAAATCTGAATAAAACCATTCTGAAGTAATCATGGGCACAGCCCAGCATACTGAGTAACTCCTTAGTATTCACCCAGCTCCCACACTATTTGATAATGAGACCTAAGAGATCTCTTTTCTTTCAAATGATAAAGAAAATAACTAATCTCTTTGTTGTGTTGTTTGATTGAGGCAGGGTCTCCTGCAACCCAGACTGGTCTCAAACTCGCTGTGTAGCTGAGTATAACATTGAGCTTCGGATCTTACTGCCTCCACCCTCGGCATGCTGGGTTACAAGTGTGAGCCTCCACATTCGGTTTCATGAGGTAGCAAACCCAGGGCCCTGTGCATGCTAGATAAGCACTCTACCAACTGAGCTACGGTTCCAGCCCCAGTCTATTTAAAACTGGATGGACTCATCCACATATAGATGAGGATTTTAAAATGGAGTCTGCTGGAGTTACGTTTAAAATATAAGGTGTATTATAACTCTATGAGAGAACTACCATAAGAATTACATGTTCATGGATGCAGCATGATGGCACTACACTAAGTGAAACATACCAGGCACAGAAAGACAAATACTGCTTACTGCATGTTCTCACTTATACATGGAAGCGAAAATTGATTTCCAGAGATGTAGGGAGTTGAAGAGTTGGCACATGATAGGCTAAAGACAAAGGGGGACAGAGGAAGGGCAGGCAATGGGTATCGAAATACAGAGGGGATGACTACAGTTTAAAACAATTTACTATGCATCTTATTAAGATGTAATAGAAGGGAGTTGGAGGGGTCCCAGCAAAAACAGTGATGAATGTTGAAGGAGATAGGATTGGTAATTGTCTTGGCATCACCATCACACAATCTATCTATGTACCCAATTACTGCACTGTACACCATAGATGTGCACTATTGGAAATGAGTTTGTAAAAGGACAAAAAAGAAGAAGAAGAAGAGGAGGAGGAGGAAGAGGAGGAGGAGTACTGCAACTGACCAGGAAACTCCTTTCCTGCCTTCTAGCCCTCATTAGTGCTGGAAGCTATACCAGCCACTAAGGAAGAAAAGACATCAATAATCGTACCCACAGCTCGACCTGAATCCTGCAACACTGACCTGGCAGACAAGATGTTGTGACTCCCCTGGGGTAGTGGTGGCATGACTGTTATGGGAGTAACCAACTATTTTCTTGTTGGATTTGAAGCTTGCTCCATAGAAGGGAATTCATGCCTGGTACTATAAATCTAGTCAAAAGCTGTAAGGGGAGGGTCATCAGAGCAGGGCAGAAGCTGAACCTACTACTATTATTCTGATAGACGGTCATGTTGTCAAACTGCCCTCTAAATGTGCTCGTTTATACCCATAAATTAGTGCTACTCTCAACCTTGGTCAGAAAAGCTTCTTTTGGCGGTTGGTGGTGGTTACTGCAGATCACAATTAACTGGTCAACGTGCTGAGAGTAAGACTGGTACGTGCCCAGCTCTAAGTGGACATCTCCTACCCACTCCCAAACATATAAGCTCCACCAAGGTTCAGGGAACATCAAAGAGGAAGGATGAAAGAGCCAGAGGATGGGGATGTGTGCCAAGAAACACTGTACTGGGAAATACTGTATTCTGCACATGACATGGCTGTTGCACACAACAATTCAGCTATCCAACACCCAAGCGTGAATGGGGGGGGACGACCCACAGGACCCTACCTCTAGCTGGGGAGTTCGGAGCAATTGGTGGCTGCTGAGGGAAGGAGAAGGATTTTTCTTTGTTAGAGTAGCCACTGGTAGGCGGTCCATTCCCTAGGGTCCGCCCCACACCATGCTCATATAGGCAACACTTGCTGGGTTGTAAGAAAAAGTAAAGCTGAGCATAGTGTCACACGCCTTTAATTCCAGCAAGCGGATCTCTGTAAATTTGAGTCCAGCCTGGTCTACACAGTGAGTCCCAGGACAGCCAGAGGTACATAGTGAGACCCTGTCTTGGAAACAAAAACACCAAAAACAAAACAAAAAAGAAAGAAAAAAGGGAACAAGTGTAAGGGGATCATAATGGGAGAGCCAGGAGAAATAGAAATCAAAATACATTGTATACATGTATTAAGTTGTCAAATACATTTAAAACGTGAACTTGAAAAAAGAATTCCATGTTCAAGCTCTGTCGCTTCATAACTGAAAAGTGCCACCTGGCAGACAACACAGACAGAAAACATGTTGATAAGAGTAGCTTCTGCAATGACAACAACATTAGAAGAAATTGGAAGCGAGAGCCAGGGCCCACAGATGGCTCAGCAGGTAAAGGTGCTGACTACACGTGCCCGACCACCTGAGTTCAATCACTGGGACCCATATAAGATGGAAGGAGAGAACCGACCCCACAAAGTTGTCCTCTGAGCGCCATGTGTGGGTCACAGCTCATAAAACCACACACACCAGACACACACACAACATTAATAATAATATAGCTTAAAGAAGAATCATTACAGTATTATGTGCTTAAGAGATTCATACAGCACACAGGAGGCAGAGGGAGGTGGATCTCTGAGTTCGAGGCCAGCCTAATCTACAGAGCAAGGTCCAAGACAGCCAGTGCTACACAGAGAAACCCTATCTTGGGAAACCAAAAAAATAAGAGTGGACGTGAATACTTATCTCTCATAATAAATGCTAATGGATTTGAATTGTTTCACATACAAGTGATCACCAAACTGAGAAATACGAAGTACATCCACAGGGCTAGTGTAAAAGCATAAGGACTGTCCCCAGTCCCCAGCTCTCAGGTAAGAGCATAAGGACTGTCCCCAGTCCCCAGCTCTCAGGTAAAAAGCCTGGCCTGGTAGTTGGTCTGTGTTGACACTCCAGTGCTGAGAAGGTGGCAAGTAGATCCCTGGAGGTCACACTGCCAGCCAGCCAGGCCTACTCAGGAGATCTATGTCTCATGACACCCTTTCTCAAAAAAGCAGGTGGATGGACCCTGAGAAACAATACACAAAGTCGCTGGTGGTGCACGCCTTTAATCCCAGCACTCGGGAGGCAGAGGCAGGCAGATCTCTGTGAGTTTGAGGCCAGCCTGGGCTACAAGAGCTAGTTCCAGGACAGGTTCCAAAGCTACAGAGAAACCCTGTCTTGAAAAACCAAAAAAAAGTCAACACAAAGTTGACACAAAATCAACCCTTGGCCTCTACTTGCACACACACACACACACACACACACACACACACGAAATAAGGCCTAAAATTATTTATACTACTAATAATTCTACCAAGCCACATGGTGAAATGGGTGCTACTTCCACTCCCACTGGGAAGACCTCTTATGTTCATGTACTGAAGACAACATTGTGAGCTGGAGGTAAAAAGACTTACCGTCTACTAGCAATGCCTCAAAATAAAGTGTGTGCTTCACCAAAGAGGAACCATGAGATGTGGCCCCCGTAGTTCCTTACCTCTAAGAAACACACTTTTCCTTGGCTAGCTTAAATAAAGCAAAATTTTAGACAGAAATTTTGATATTTTGGGAAACCTAGAGACGCCCTCCTTTTTGGTGTGCACCCTAGTTCTCTGTCTTCCCTGATCTTCTTGTAGGCCCTGTCCTTCCAAAACATGTAAGTCTTCCTTGGGACTCAGTTTTTCCACTTTCCACTCTACAAACCTGCCCAGGCAAGTCCTCCATTCTGCCTCATGCTGCCGCCTATTTCTCCTTCCCTCTTACATCCCACAGCTCACTGGGCTCATCTGCCCGGCTCCATCACACACCCCAAGTTTAACGAGTCAAACTTGGGACTGTGGAGACAGCTCAGTGGTTCTAAGTACTCGTTGCCCCTCCACAGGACCTGAGTTGTTTTGTACAGAAATTTTAAAGCCAAAAACTGGAATTGCTTCTTTTGGGTTCCTTTTCTGTTTTGACTTAGTTTCCCTTAAGTAACCCAAACTAGGAACTCCACATTGATATGAACTGCTTTTCCTTATTATCTCTTGCACAACTGTCACTTCTGCCAAGTAGCCATCTCTGAATTCCCTCCTGGCCACCCTGTCCACCATAGCAATAAAGTAGGCCTAGTTAAACTGCCTTCTCAACTATTTGAACTTCCTTCCAAGGTCCCACCCTATCTCAGTCCCCGATGCCAGCATCCTGATCTTTCCAGGCAGCCCCAGAAACACGAGTGCAGAAACAGATCTGACCACAGCTCTTCCAAAGAAAGCTCCACAGTATCTTCCTAAGCTTGGACAGCTCCCTTGGCATCCACAGCTCCCTGAAACCAAAGGCAGCTCCCCAGCTCCCCATCCCAGCTTCATCCCTGGCTGCTCTCCCTCGGAACCAGAACCCTAAGAACCAGTAAGGGTCAATGCTGTTCTCTCCATACTTGGCTAAAAAAACAAACAAACGAAACACAAGTGTAAGAAAGAAAGAAAGAACTAGCAGGCTGCCTAGAATATAGAAACGGCTCAGCTGGGCCTAGTGCTCACACCTGTAACCACAGCTGGGCGGCCAAGACATGGAGATTGCGAGTGTAAGGCCAGCCTAGTGAACTACATAGCAAGTGAGTTCCAGGCCAGCTCCAGCCAAGGCCCTGGTTCAAGAGTGTGTGTGTGTCTATATAATTTGTTAAAAAAAAAAAAAAAAGAAAAGAAAAGAAAGGGCTCATCCCATATTAGGTATCAAATGTTAGGTATCGTAATTCTATGTCCCTTCCAAGGGCTAGGACCCAATTCATTCGTACATCCCTTTATATTTAGCATGAAACTTAAACTGAATTAACAATGTTGTCACATTTCTACCCATACCCTGGCTAACATGATTTTTTTGTGTGTGTTGTTGTTGTTAAATGTTTGCTCGTTTGCTGAGACAGAGCTGGACTTGAACTCACTATGTAGCTCAGGCTGGCTCAAACCTGCTATAATGATATGATCAAGCAACAAGGGTTATGATTACTACCTGAGCCCCCAAGCCCAGATAGCCACTGTCTAATTAAAATTCTCCTTTTAACCAATGAGAGGTTTAAAACTAGTCAGGCGGTGGTGGCACAAGTCTTTAATCCCAGCACTTGGAAAGCAGAGGCAGCAGATCTCTGTGAGTTCGAGGCCAGCCTGGTCCATGGACTTGAGTTCCAGGAGAACCAGAACAGCCAAGGCTACACAATGAAACCCTGTATGGGGCGGGGTGGTGGGGTGGTGGTGGTAAAACTTGCACATTAAATAAAAATTTACTGAAACCTAAAGAAAACAGGTAATGAAATCAATAGAGTAAATTGCAGAAAATATCAAAATCCACCTAACGGAAAATTAGATATTCCAAAATGAAATCCATAAACTTTTCAAGGTTGAGTTTACAAAATGGCTGAGCCAGGCCTGGCATTAAAGTAACCCAAGACATTAAAAACAAAATTAAAGGAGTTAAAGAAATGGCTCCATGGCTAAGAGCACTGGTTGCTCTTGCAGAGGACTCAAGCCTGTTCTCAGCACCCACATGGCAGCTTGTAACCATCTGTGACTGTCTTTCCGGGAGAACTGACATCCTCCTCTGACCACTACAGGCACTAGACATATATGTGGCACACAGACACACATGCAGGCAAACACTCATACACAGAAAATAAATGTTAAAAAATAATTAAAGGCAGGATATGGTGGCGCATGCCTTTAATCTTAGCAGTTGGGAGGCAGAGGCAGGTGGCTCTCTAAGAGTTCAAGGTCAACCTGGTCTACAAGTGAGTTCCAGGACAGCCAGGACTGTTACACAGAGAAACCCTGTCTCAATAATAACAAAGAACACAAAATTAAGGAATGACCCACCAGACGTGGTGGTGCAGGCCTGCAATCTCAGCTACTCGGGAGTCTGAGGAAGGAGGACCGCAGGGTTTGAGACGCACCTGAACTCCATACAGAGTGAATTCAAAGCGATCCCAGAATGCAATTTAGACCCCATCTCCAAACAAAAGTGAAGGGAACTGAGCTGGGCTCAGTGGAGAGGGCTTCCCTAGTGCACGGCTTGACCTTTCCTTCAAGTACAGTAGTGCCCAAAATAAGCAAAAGCCTGCCCTTCCTTTCCTTATATTCTTTTCCATTACTATTTCCTCCCTTTGTTTAAGCCAATGTTTTCCTAAATGAAACTTTAATAAGAAAAAAAAATGGAGATAAAATAGAAGTGTGAATACTGAGCTCCCTCCCCAGGGGTGGGCAGTTATTTCTCCATGGAGGGGGGCAAGAAAGGGGCAGAAAACTATAAGCCAGACTCAATGGATCAGATTGAAACTTCAATATTTCTCGTTTAGAAAATGGAAGGGAATATTTTTCCTTTAAAAAACCTCTCTCTCTCTCTCTTCCTCTCTCTCTCTCTCTCTCTCTCTCTCGTGTGTGTGTGTGTGTGTGTGTGTGTGTGTGTGTGTGTGTGTCTATCAGAGGACAAGTGATGGGAGCTGGTACTCTCCTTCCACCATATGCATCCCGGGGATTAAATGCAGGCTGGATGGCAGGCTCTTTCTCAGTTGAGCCATCTAAGGCTAATAGTTCTAGTATTAATGTCTATGGTTGAGGGACACATATTTTGAGAATATGAGACTCAGAATTAACTTACATCCTTTGCTAAACTCTGTCACTGTACTAAGATGTAATAAAGAGGCACTTGGAGATGAGAAAGGCAACACACAACTGTGCAAGGGGGAAGATCATGACAATAACTTCACTGATTTGAAAACATCCTCCCATCAGATACCAATCACACTCCTAAGTGCTGAGGAAACAATGACACAGGGTTTGATGTCTTTTAGTAAGCAGCAGTTCAGTGAACACCGAGGTAAAAGTGGCGCTTCTGGGAAACTGAAGCAAGAGGATCTCAAGTTCCAGGCCAGCCTGCACCACACTGTGAGACCATGTCTCAAAACAATAAACTAGCACTCTGTGGACTTGGTTAGTCAAAATGAATCCACTTATTCACGAACACACAACAACAGAACGAATGAGTCGAAACCCAGTGAATAAAAAAAACAAACAAACAAAAAAACAAAACAAAAAACCTGACGCCTCTAGTAATTTGAACATTAAGAACGGGCTCACAGGGTCGGTGGCGTAACTTTTAAACCCATTATCAGCCATAAGAACCTGGATGGTGTTGGGTACCCAGACAACTCCACTCTTGCTTACCCCATTCCTCAAACCACGTACTTGCACATCTGAGCTCTCCAGCTTTCAGCAGCCTACGAGAGAACTGGGTTGACCTCTGACCCTCAAATAGAAGCTAATCTTGGGGCAGCTGCCGTGGGGGGGGGGCACACGGACGGACTCGGGGATCTTTCAGGACAAAGAGGTGCAAAAGGCACAAGGTCAAGGGACACGAACTTTTCCCTAGGATCCTTAATGCCTGCGAAGCCAGGGGTTGCAGCTAGGAATGATCAGGGAGTGGGGTGGCCCCAGAGCCTGCGCGGCCGGCTCGTGATACGGTCACTGACCTTTCCAAAGGGGTTTCCCAGGGCCAGGGGCCGGAGGAGGAATTGCGACGGCCCGCGCCCCGCACCCAACACCTCGCCCAGTCAGCCGGCTGAGCGCCGCGGAGCGCAGGGTAACCAAGGGCGACCAGGAGGCCGCCATCTTGAGCTCCGTACAGGGAGGAAAACTTTATTGAAAACCAGAAGACCGCGAAGGAGCAGCTGAGTACAGGGGCGCTCCTGGAGGCCACGCCTGAGAATGAGGGAGCGCTAAACAGAGGTCACCTCAAGCGTAGAACCGCAGGAACGCCAGCCCTTCCACGCCTTCCGGTAGCCTCTGGGACTACAAGTCCCGAAAGACAGCGCGTCTCGAGAGGGCGGAGCCCGACAGACGCGGGTGCGTGGACTTGTGGCCACGCCCCCACCGCAAATCGCGGGAACCAACTCTCCGCCTCCGCCCCACCCACCAACCCGAGGCTGGAGAAACCAATATAGCTTTTAGAAACTATTCCTGAACCTTCTAAGTGTGCATAATACGTAGGTGGCCCAGTGGGGATCCTTACTTCGTCAAGTCCAGTATAATATAGTCTCAGTTTTCTTTCAGTGTCCAACCTGGGTCTCTGAAGAGTACCAGAAATGTGATTCTGCCACTTCTGTTTGAGTTGTTGAATAATAGAGCTAATTTTCAATATAGCACACGTTCACATCCTTTGAAGGAGTTTATCTGTGGGGCAAGAAAGCCAATGGCCCCAGAAGGTCAACTGGTGGACGTGGTACTCATGGGATGGTATAAACTGGGAACTTCTAAGTGATGGCCCCTCACTATGAGGTTGGAAAACAAAAGACAAATGGGAAGATTTAACTTTTAGAAGATTTAACTTTTTAAAAAGATTATATTTTTGTCTAGGTGTGTATTGCTATATTGAAAGCAATTTCTGTGGAGGCCAGATGTGGGCACTGATCCTCTGTAACTGGCTGGAGTTACAGGCGCCTGTGAGCCACCAGACATGGGTGGAACCAAACTCTTGTCAGCGGCAAATGTCACACATTCTTTTAACTGTTGAGACATTTCTCCAGTCCATACAAGAATAACCTTTAACAAAAGATAAAGGCGTTCCCTCGGAGCATTGGCTATGTAGCTCAGTTTGTAGAGTGTTTGCCTAGTGTGCTTTAAACCCAAGAACACAACTCCAGCGCCAGTCTGGGCAAGAATAGCACACGCATTTAATCCAAGCAATCGGGAGGTGGATACAACAGGATTAGAAATCCAACTGTACCGGGCAGTGGTGGCACTTGCCTTTAATACCAGCACTTAGGAGGCAGAAGCACACGGATCTCTGTGAGTTCAAGGCCAGCCTGGTCTACAAAGTGAGTTCCAGTACAGAGAAACCCTGTCTCCAAAAAAGAAAAGAAATAGAGTCAGGAGTATAGGAAGGAGAAAACAGAGTTTCCATTGTGTGACCAGAAGAGAGAACACTAAGAGGAATTCCAGGAAGCCAGACCATGGTCACCAGCAGAGAGATTCTCAAGAAACAGGAAAAGGAAGGCAGAATATGGCAGAGTAATTCTGAGACTTTTTTTGGTAAATTTGTCAAAGTAGGAACCCACCCTGACAGGAGTGAAGATAGTCTAAAGAGAGACCTTATGCTCCTCTCTTTAGCTATTAGACTATTGAAACAATGGTCCCTAAGAAATTGGGATGTTCCCAAGGGTCTCATACTGGCAGAAGGAAAAGGCTGAAGCCTGGTGCCAACCGGAAAAGGGAAATTGTCTTCCAAGAAGAGGTTTCACACAGCTCTGGCAACTTGCCAGACCACTTTGTAGGACACACTAGAGCCAAGACAGTGGTGGGTCAGTGATGGGCAGGACCACACCTTGACCAGGACTGCTTAGCTGTTCATTCCCTCTGCTTACGATTTAAACCTGAGCCTTAGGTCAGGACCTCAAAGATGGATTTGGCAGGAGGGAGATACTGATTCGCTTTGTTTCCCTTCCTAATGTATCTATGTTGCCTGCTTTAACCATTCATTTTTTTCTCTCCTGTTGTTTTTTTGTTGTTTGTTTCATTTTGTATTTTGAATCACAGTCTCATTCTGTAACTCAGGCTGGCCTCCCTCAAATTCCCTGTGATCCTGTTGCTTCACCCCACGAGCAGGACGATTAGAGATGGGATTTGGCCAACGAAGACTTATGGCTGATTCTAGGTATTTAAGGCTGCTAAGCTCTGACCTGAGCAACTGTATCCTCTGATTTACACATCTGACTGTGTAGGATTGGTTGTTTTGGTTTGGTTTGGTTTGGCTTGGCTTTTCAAGACAGGGTTTCTCTGTGTAACTTTGGAGCCTATCCTGGAACTCATTCTCAAACTCACAGAGATGCGCCTGCCTCTACCTCCCGAGTGCTGGGATTAAAGGTGTGCACCACAACTGCCTGGCATAGCTGGACTTCCAATCCTGACTGTGTAGTTTTAATGTTCAGATAGGACCAATTGTTTCTTCATAATGCAGAAAATTTTTTTTTCCATTAAGATTACTAATTTTAGTGTGACACTTTTTAGGAAACCATTTGTTTGTTTATTTATTTAGTTAGTTATTTTAGTTCTGGGTAGTGAAAGACCTTTATTAAAAAAAACCCTATGTTGTGAGCTGGAGTGCCGGCTCAGCAGCTGAGAGCACTGCCTGTTCTCTCAGAGCAGGTGGGTTCAATTCCCAGCACCCACCTGCAGGCTCACAGCCATCATATCCAGTTCCAAGAGCTCTGATGCCCTCTTCCAGCCGCCTCAGGCACCAGGCGCACATGGGGTACACAGGCGCATATGTGGTACACAGGCACACATGCAGGCAAAACACTCCTACACATAAAATGAGCACATTTTTCTAAAAAATAGGTTACTTCAGCCAGGCGATGGTGGTGCACACTTTAATCCCAGCACTTAGGAGGCAGAGACAGGAGGATCTCTGTGAGTTCAAGGCCAGCCTGGTCTACAGAGCGAGTCCAGGATAGCCAGGACAAAATAGAGAAACCCTGTCTTAAAAAAAACAAAAAAAAGTAGGTTGCTTCACCTTTGACAGACTTAGTTATCACACTCAAGAGATACTCAGAGGGCATTTAGGTACCACTGTGACTGTTATGGAAAAAACAATTGCCTTGGTCAGTGAGATCATCCCGTATTAGAGAGTCTAACATCTTAATAATTACAGACATAAAACTGTTAGTCATTTAGTGTCAAATGAGCAGGAATATCTACCAGAATTTCATTGTATGATTGTGCAAGTAGATGGACATGCAAACTGAACTTCACTTAGATTAAGCATAATATAACTTAGAGGAAAATAACTTAGTCACACTTTTCTTAAGTTAAGATAAGAAAACCAGTGGGTGGTGGTGGCACATATCTTTAATCCCAGCATTTGGGAGGCTTAGGCAGATGGATCTTCGAGTTTGAGGCCAGCATGGTTTAGATGTTAATCCCCCCAGGCAAGAATAAGACCACAACCAGAATTTTTGAGCCAAATTGGAAGCAAAACTTTATTAAATACTGGCCAGAATGATGAACACTGACCAGGTCCATACCCATTAGCACCAAATTACATTAGTCAGAGGCTTATGAAGGCAAAATCTACAAAACTATGCACTTCCTGCCCTCATCCAATGGGGGGCAGGGCCAAGCATACATCCTGATGGAAGCAGGAAGCATACATACATACTTCCTGCTTATGCACCTCCTGCCTGAGTGACCAAGCACATCCTGTGCAGTTGGGGCAACCAGCCTTGTTTACAGAAGAGAAAACCCATGGCTTGTTACCTCACATGAACAACAGCCCCCAGCATTCCAGTAAGTTATCTGTCCCTGGGCAAATGAGGCTTAGAGGTTACAGGCATTTTTGTTTTATAGATCTTGTAAACACAGTAATTTAAACTTAAAACATAACTTTAGCCATCACTTATGCCCAAATCCACAAAGTCCCCCAAAAGCCAACAAGGAGACCAAGTCTCATATGTAAAAGCAAAGAGCTTTTATTTTATGCAAGTTTGCAAACTCGGTCTCTCCTCATGTCCAACGTATTCGGATAAACAGAGAGCCCTGAGTCAGTTAGAGTTGGGTTTTTATAGTAGTAAAGGTGGGGGTGAGGGGTTTCTGAGGTTCAGGACCCCTGATTGGGTGACACTTGTCTAGGGGTGTCCTGGTGAGTGTGTGCTGGCAGATGCTCCTATCTACAGAGGTGGAACGTTAGGCATTTCATTTGGATGGTCTGTTCTTGGGTGGTGCCCAGGTAATCTTAGTTTATGGACCTTCCTGAAACCAGGTATTGCTTCAGGGTAAACTACTGAGGCTCAGGCCTCCATTAAACTTATGGATGGCTGAGTCCTACTCTGGCAGTTGATAACGGTTGGAAGTAAAGAACTTCCTTTGGGTGGTCTGTTTCTATTTAGCTTATCATGGCTGGCTTCTACAACATACACAGTGAGTTCCAGGACAGCTGGGGCTACACAGAGAAATCCTGCCTCAAGAAAAAAGAAAACTAATTAAGGTGCTGGAGAGATGGCCCAGGAGTTAAGAATACTGGCTGTTTTTCAAAAGGACCAGGATTCAATTCCCAGCACCCACACTGTGGCTCACAACCATCTGTAACTCCAGTTTCAGGGAATCTGACACCCTCTTGTGACTTCTTTGGGCACAGGGCAAGCATGACACAGACATATAGGCAGACAAAACATCCATACACATAAAATAAAAAGAAAATTAAGTAACCATTGTAAGTATTCAGTTGGAACCTCCAGTTCACCCCTGCATGGTCCAGAAAGCCCCATTCCTGTCTCTCTCTCTAAATTCCACCCTCTTGGAAAATCTCCAACAAAGAAAAGGTGACAGAAACCCAGTTCCACACTTCTGGCTGTTATGGTTAAAACACTGCAGGTCCCTGAGTGGCGGCAGTGGGCGGCAGTGGGCGGCAGGCCATGAGACCATGGTGGGCCATGAAGGCAGTTGGTCCCAGGAAGGCAACTGGTCCCAGGCAGGGAGCTGCACGATGAGTGACAGAGACCATGAAGAGAAAGTGGGTATTTATTTAGTGGGTTATGGATGAGAAAGGGAAAGGGAGAAGGGGAGAAAGGAGAAGAGCAGAGAGAGAGAGAGAGAGAGAGAGAGAGAGAAACAGAGTGGGGAGGGGGAAGGGGAGAAGTGGGGAGAAGGGAGAGAGATGGAAAGGGAAGGAAGAAGCTTAGGCTGGAAGCTGAAGGAAGATCCTTGTCCCTCCGACAGGAAGGGGTAGTGGGTGGGGCTTGTCTCTTAAAGGGACAGGACAGACCATTACACTGGCAACTATTACAACTTCCTCCCCTGTTGCTTTAGTTTGGCATGTGGCTTCTCCAGCCTCTCTCTCTCTCTCTCTCTCTCTCTCTCTCTCTCTCTCTCTCTCTCTAGGACTGGAGAACCTACCCAGGAGTTTCTATGCTCAAATAAACCTATTCTTATATTTTTTCAATTCGGCTTGATCTGGCTTACTGCATCAGCTGAGAAAACTATTATCAGGGGACAGAAAAACTATTAGTAGTAAAGTTAATAAAATGTCAACCCTGCTGTTCCTGCAATCCCTGAGACAACAATGACAAAAAGAAAGAAAGTGTTTTAAAGAGCATGGGCCACTCACTCCTACCTCAGAAGTCACCCTTTCCTATTTCCTTACTTCCTGTAAGAAATGAAAGGTAGGAATGTTGGACATACCCCCAGCACTAATGGCCAATGAGACACATTCCAATGTCGCCATATTTTCCTTGTGCTCACACCCTTACCCCCTACAAAGCCTGCCATCATGGCTTGTCACTATCTCCATCCCCACTCAGAGGCAATCATTTTGCATCTTCCCCCTCTCCAATGAATCTCTTATGGGAGGTCTGTTGCAGGGTGTGATTTTTGTGGTATTCCTTGACCCCCAATCACAAAGAACCCTCTCAGCCTTCAGTGATTTCCTTGCTTTCTCTCTTAACCCACAGTCTGTACTCTGTGTGAACGAAGCAACATATGTTTTCTAAACTGAACCATGCTATTGGAAAGTACTTTCCTCGTCGCCATCACAACAGGCTCTCTGATTGCATCTCAAGCCATTCTGCTTTCCTCTCCTTGCCCCTAGGTTGGCTCTCCTGTTGTCCCTGGGAGTCACCAAGCTTGCCTCTTACACCTAAATCTTTTTCATGTCCTACTCTTTCTACCTGAAATGTTCACTACTTCAATACCTATCAGGGAGACGAGACAAGATGGCTTAGCGGGTAGAGGCACCCACTTCCAAGCCTGATGATCTGAGTCCACCCCTGGGGCCCACGTGGTATACGGAGAAAACCAGCTTCTGAAAGTGTCGTCTGACCTCTGTACACTTGCCATGGTACGTACACACACACACACACACACACACACACACGAAAACATTCCAAAAAAGGTGTGATGGGGGAAAGGCAGGTGGATCTCTAAGTCCAAGGCCAGCCTGGTCTACATAGTAAAACTCTGTCTTTAAAAACAAACAAAGAAACAAACCTTGTAGGAGAGAAGAACCTATTTTTCAATAATAAATAAATAACCTACTGGGCTCACTTCCCCATGTTCTTACTTCCTTATGACTTCCAGTTAGGACTTTACCTAATGACTACCTCTCATATAAAATTATAATCTCACACACACTCACAACCATGTGGTAATGGTACACTACTGTGCACTCTAAACACTAGAGACTGAACTCCAGATGCTGTGCACACTAGGCAAGTTGTGACCCTTCAGCTCCAGACCATAACACTGTGCATCCTTTGCTAATTTAATAGCTTATTATCTGCTCTTCCTAGAATATAATCTCCCCGTGTCTGTTATGGTTCACAGCTAAATCCCTGGACCTGGAATTCTGTCTATTTTATTAGAATATTTTTTGAAAACTGAATGAGTATTTCAGTAAAAATACAAAGTGTATTGTTGAAAGACCCTAAGAGCTTTCAGTTTTCTGGGAAAACCAGAAAGGGTTATACAGTCCCCCATGATTCACCCTGCCACTGTGGGAAGAAAGGAGCATCAGGAAACTGAGCATCGGCTCTGGAGAATGTGGGGAACGTGATCTCTTGCCAGCATCATCCGTGGACCACAGTCACAGAGTGCTGGTGTCCTCTGAGCTCTGAGTGCTGGCTTCTGGCCTCCCCTCCAGAAAAGCTGCCGTCCTCCGCAGCCCCTCTGGTTCCACAGAGCGGTGGAACACAATGTGTAGTGTTTCTCGTCATCCTGTAGAACCTGGGACAGAGAGGCAGTGAGACTTCCCATAGTTTTTATAGTGTAAGAACGCACCATGACCAACTCCAGGAAGAAGGAGCTGTGTCAGCAGGGAAAGGAGTTAAGGAATTTTCAGCTGTACCTTCTGCCAGCCGTGACCTCACCGGCCCTGCACCTGTCGGCCCACTTAGCAGCCGCCTATTACTCCACTCGCTACGCAGCCTTACCTGACCTGGCACCATAAAGTGGCCTTGAAGTAGCAGTAATCCTTCTGCCTCAGCCTCCCGCGGAGTGGGATTACATGCAAGCTTCATTGCATGCGTTCCAGCTATAAATGTGGAATCTAGGAACCACTTTCAAGTAATTTCTGATCCGCAACCCTCACATCCAATTCTTTCTCAACTCTGATAGGCCCTATTGCCTTAAAATACCTTAAATGCATCCACTGTCATTTGGTCAGCCAGAGTTGATGCAGTCTCGTCACTCTCCAGGCCACTCTGATCATTATGTTTCTCTCCAAAGCTGCAGCCTGAGCAAAGCCCTTCCAACCACCTAAATGAGTGAGGCCTCTGGGCCCAAGGACTAAAAAAATGAAAGAATGAAGTAAGATTTATTTATTTATTTATTTATTTATTTATTTATTTATTTATTTATTTATTTATTTATTTATTTATTTATTTATTTATTTTGTAGCCCTGGCTGTCCTCCAACCTCCACAGAGATCCACCTGCCTCTGCCTCCTGAGCTCAGGGATTAAAGGCGCTCACCACCACACCTGCCAGAATTTCTTTATAAAAGGTCTTGCATATATTGTCTTCATATCTGTATTTGCCACAGATAGGAGGTGAAGATGGGAAAGCTTTGGGATGGGAGAGCAACCAGGAGAAGCAGCTGTCGCTTCTGGATGGCTCTGTGTTGACATTTGGAAATGTATGTATATAAACAGGCTAAAGTGACACTGGCAGTGGGAGCTTTCATTTTTAAAAAGTTTATCTGTTTTTAATTTCATATGCATTGTTGTTTTGACTGCATGTATGTCTGTGTGAGGGTGTTAGAGCCCCTGGAACTGGAGTTACAGACAGTTGTGAGTTGCCATGTGGGTCCTGGGAATTGAATCCAGGTCCTGTGGAAGAGCAGTGAGTGCTCTTAATAACTGAGCCAACTCTTCAGCTCCGGTTTGTTTCTTTCTTTCTTTGTTTGTCTTTAACGTTTATTTATTTGTATGTGGTTGTGTGTGAGTATGTTCATACACACCCACATGGCCCCACACACTCCTGTAACTACGCGTGCCATTGTGGGAGGACAGCTTGTTGGGGTTGTTTCTCTCCTCCCACCACATGTGCTCTGGAGATTGAACTCAGGTAACCACGGAGCCATCTCCCCAGTCCTATGGCGGGATTTTAAATAGATTTCAATAGCTGGGTGTTCAGGGTTGGTGACAGGCATTTCCAATTACAAGCCCTTGGCAGGCTAAAGCAGGAGGGTCGTGAGTTCAAGGCAGTCAGGGTGATGTAGCAAGACTGTATTCATTACCTTAGCGTAGCTGTGAAAAGATACCAGGCAGGATGACTTAAAACAGGGAGGCTCATTCTAGCTCGTGGTTTTGGAAGTTTCCATTTATCAAGGAAGAGAAAGCAAGGTGATAGGTTCTCTCAATGTGTCTAGATCACGTGGCCTTGCTGTTCACAGTAGACCAAGAAGCAAAGCTTAGTGTGGAACCTAGAGGCAAGTAGGAGCCAGGCAGCACCCTTCGAAGGCCTCCCCTTAAATGCACTTCCAACAGCCAGGCCCTACATACCCAGGCCCCACAGATCCCGGAAGAGTACCAACAGTTGGGGTACTATTAAGTTTTATCCTAGCACTTGGGAGGCAGAGGTAGGCGGGGGATCTCTGACTTCAAGGCCAGCCTGGTCTATACATTGAGTTCCAGGACAGCTAAGGCTATACAGAATGTCTTTAAAAAAAAAAAAAAAAAAAGAATCAAAACCTGAACATTTCTGGTTCAAACCACAAAGACCCCTTGTCTCAAAACAAAACAAACAACCATGCAATGTAGGACTGTGATAACTGTTCCCTGACAATGTAACCATTACAGTTTTACTGATTTTTGTAACTAATGGATAGCCCAAGCAATGAAAAGAACTGAGCGGGTTTTCTCTGCAACCCACTTCGGCAGGAACTGAAGCTGGCCTGCAATGCAACTGGTCTTCACAACTCATCACAAACTTCATGAATCCATTGCACCCCCTGCTCTAGGTGACTGCACTCAGAACTAGCGGGGAGTTGGCCTAGACTTCAAAGGAATCATATGGGTTTGGTTCTGTTTGCTTTTCAAATGGACATCTGAGATGATTTAGATAAGATTTAAGCCAGGGAAGTTTTATTTACCCAACTTCACAGATAATGGAGAAGTTCTCAAGTGAGACTCTAGGATGACAAACCCCGAATAACTCCTAATCCTGGATGTCGTGGACATTATCTTATTCAAGGAATGTTCGGCCCAAAGCTAAGTATCTCCTGCCAAAACCAAGACTGGGAAAAAACCCAGGGACCTGATCAGGAAAGCGTCATGAGACTGCTAATGTCGACATACACCAACGGAAGGGCCCAATTTTCCCAGCATGTAACTCACTTAGCACAAGCAATTCTCATCAGTGTCAAAGGGAGAGATGGGCACCCACAGACCCGAGTTTGCAGTACCCAGGCTCACTCAGCAGGAACCCGACTGTAAATTATGAGAGCAGCCTTCACTTCCTTTTTAGACAAACCAGCCCAGCTGGATTTGGAACTGTTCGTTCTTGGAAATAATCAAAAGTCCCTTCTCATATCAAATCCACTCGGTTTGATGTCACACACCAATCCTATTGCTTACCTAAGAAAAGCCATAGTTGAGACTGACAGATTGATGTAATGCGACCGTATGACATAGTCTCCTGAGGCAGCTTAGTGCCACACCAAAATTTATTTTGGTGGTAATTTTGTGCACAGCAAGGAGAAAAGAAGTAGGAGAGATGTAATTTCATGTTTGCTGTTCAACGATTTTTAAAAGTACATATTTAATTCTGTTTATAAGCAGGGCTTTTCAGCTTTAATTTGATACTTTACTACCAGGTAAATTATCTTTTAATGTAATTACTTTTATATAATAATTATGATCTTGAAAGTCTGCAAAGTGATTAAAGGGCAGTTTCTAAGAAATAGATTTCCGGATTCAAATTACACAATTTTTCTGCTTATGGTTTTAGCATTAGACCCGGTTTATTATTATCATTATTAGTACTACTGTTATTAAATACTCACAAAATGGCACATGCAGCATTAGATCTTTGCTAATGTGTGAGACTTTGAAAGGTCGACTGGAAAAGTTGACCCAGTCCCTCTCCCAGTCTCTCAACACACTGGTTTTGACTCACTCTAGAATGTTCTACATATCAGCACCTGTGCCCATTTAGCAAAGATTTCAGTACAAATCACTCTGAATTGAATAGACATCTCTAAGAAGCATTACAATTGTTGCAATATTTTTAGAAACTGAAACAAGGAAATAAACAACTTCAGTAAAAGTGATTTAAATAACAAATAACGTGTCTTTATAAACAGCTTATCTCCTTGAGAACAAAGAATAAACAAGGAGACAAGAGTTTTTTTTTTTTTCTCCCTTCCACTATTAAAGCAGATCACAATATGAATGGGTGAAATGTCATGAATAATTGGAGAAAATCACAGAGTAATCTTCCACAAAAACATCTGATTTATTTAAATTGTCACTGTTTGTCTTATTAGAACCTTTATTTAACCTTGTTACCCACAATGCAGTATTCAAGTTGGTTTATAAAAAAATTACTTTGAAACTAACTACACTTAGGAAATTCTGACTTTCTTAAATGCAAACTCTGGTGATATAAACCTTTAAGGACACTACCTTGTTTAGGGTCTTAGTAACTGACACTGCATTCAGCCGATATGTTTATGAAAACTCAGGTTTTCAATCTCAAATTATGGTAAATAAATCGAGGTATTCAGACATACCATCGGATTTAAGCTCAGGTTTGTTACGGTCAAATGAAGGCAGGTGCTGTCTTCCTCTTAGGACCCCACCAAACTCCACCAAGGTCACTCTCAATCTTGGCAGCACAGGTATCAATTTATGACCTCAACACTATATTCTCTGTACATAAGCCCATTTCCTTATTGACTTCTATACAGATCTCATGAGTCTGACACTGTTCCAAACAGTGTCAAACACTCTCAAAGTAGTAACTCCTTTGGCATCCTGTGAAGTAGTACTATTAGCACCCCTAGTTTTTATTTATTTATTTAACTTTGTATGTGTTCGTGTGTGTGCATGTGTGTGAGCATCTGCATGTGGAGACCAGAGGTAACACTGGGAGACGGCTCTCTCTCTCTCTCTCTGTTTCTAGTGTGTATGAGTGTTTTGCCTGCATGTATGTATGTGCATCATGTACATGCCTGATGCCTGAAATGACCAGAAGAGAGAGTCACATACCCTGGAACTGTGGGATGCTATGTGGGGACCTTCCAGATCCTCTGCAAGAGTAGTAAGCGCTCTTAACTGCTGAGCCATCTCTCCAGCTCCCCTCCTTTTATTAAATTTAGCTGTGTATGTGCAGGTGTGTGTGCACACAGAGGCTGAAAGACAACTTTAAGGAGACAGCTCTTTCCTTGGCACCATGTAGGTCCCTAGGATCCAACTCAGATTTTCAGACTTAGCAGCAGGTAGAGCCTTCACCTGCTGAGCCATCTCTTGGTCCTGGGTCTTCAATCGATTTCCACCCTTATTTTTAAGACAGAGTTTCCCACTAAGCCTGTAGTTCATGGTTTAGCCAGATTGGCTGTCCAACACCCCTCGGAGCCTCCAGTGAGGGGTTACAGGTATGTTCTATCACGTATGGCTTTAATGTGGGTGCTAAAGATTAAACTGAGCCTTCATGCTTAAGAAGCAAATGTTTTACTGACTTACTGATTTGTTTGTCTGTCTGTCTGTTTGTTTGTTTGTTTGGGGGTTAGGGTTTTACTATGTAGCCATGGCTGGCCTCAAACTTACTACTGTAATTTATGCAGGCTGACCTTAAGCTCACAGCGGTCCCCTACCACAGCCTCCTAAATGCCGTGATTATAGACGTGAAGCACCATGCCCTGCTTAGTACTTCTATGTTTGAGACAAGGTTTCTCTGTGTAGCCCTGGATATCCTGGAACTCACTTTGTTGACAAGGTTGTCCTTGAACTCACTGCCTCTGCCTTCCAAGTGCTGGGATTTAAAGTGTGCGCCACCATGCCGTTATCCCCATTTCATATGTGAAGAAAGGGAGACACACCCTCGCACAGTGTTACATTCCTGTAATCTCAGCACTTCAGATGCTGAGGCAAGAGCATCACAAATGGAGACCAGCCTAGGCCATGCAGCAAGTTCCAGACCAGCTTGAGCTGTGTAAGAGACAGTCAAAGGAAAGGGAAGGAGAGAAGGGGTTATAAAGGGAGAGAGGGAGGGGGAAAATGAGGTAAGGCCAGAGATAACATGCCTAATATCACTGCCTATCCCTTCTATCAGGCATAGACTAAATAGGGCTATATTTGTTTACAGTGTTGCCTCCATCTTAAACAGATTTATACATAAAATATAAAATTTCAGACATGAGAAATTTATGATAGAAAAGGCAAAAATACTAGACTTGTAATATATAGATCATGCTAGGGTAACGCACAATGGACTGGAGTTAGCGTAGGGGGCAAGACAGGGCAGAGCCCTATGCATTGTAAGGTTAGCCATACTAAAGTACTGCAGCAGAGTGAGGGCTCATGAGAGAAGGAAAAGCAGTGTCTTAAAGACCAAATTCCGTGCTCACTTCGGCAGCTCATATACTAAAATTGGAAAGATACAGAGAATATTAGCATGGCCCCTGCGCAAGGATGACACGCAAATTCGTGAAGCGTTCCATATTTAAAAAAAACAAAGTTCACATTCCAAGCAATAGAAAGACAGCACCAGGGAACTGATGTAAATAAAGGGACTGTCTAGGAGGTGGTGGCACACGCCTTTAACCACAGCACTTGGAAGGCAGAGGAAGGCGAATCTCTGTGAGTCCGAGGCCAGCCTGGTCTATAGAGCAAGTTCTTTTCACTTTTAATTGCACTTTCCCCCCATTGCCATGCCCCTCACCGTGTGTGTATGTATGTGTGTGTGTGTGTGTGTGTGTGTGTGTGTGTGTGTGTGTAGAGGTCAGAGTCCTTTCCCTCCTTCCATCATGTGGATTGAACTAAGACTTTAAGTTTGGTGATAAGCACTTTTACCCACTTTTACAGTGAGCCATTTCACTGACCCTTGAGTGGTCAATAGCGTAGTAATATGTTTACAATCAAGTTGAAGTAATGATGGATTGGGGGCAGTGGAGAGCTGAGCGGACCACACTTTGACCTTTGAGAGATACCTACCAAACCCAGCACAGAGGTTCTAGATAAACACCTCCTGTGAAGATGTGCTCCCAAATGAAAACTTTGGAGTGACTTTCTTTGTGAAGGCAACTGAGAGTCACACCTGGTGTGCCTGGGAGTAAAACAGGGACAACCGTTTTTAAACTTTGTCTGTTCGCTTGCTTCTGTAGAGCTGAGGATCGAGCCCAGAGCCTCGTTCACGCTAGGCAAGCACTCTACCAATGAGCGACATCTCCAGCCCAGTTTACAGATTTTTAAACTTTATTTTGTTCATTATTATGATTGTCACTGTGTACGCTCTATGAGTGGAGGAAAGCCTGTGCCCGCACACGTGGAGGTCAGAGGACGGCTCTGGGAACCTGACTCTTTCCACGTCTACATGAGTTGGGGGGGGCGTCAGAGGCAGGGGGTCAGGCTGGCACCATAAATGCCTTTATCTTCAGTGCCATCTTTCTCCCCAAGGGTCTTGTGTTATGGAGCTTATGAGCCCCTGGGAGAAGACAATAGACTGAGTCCAATCATAATTTTAAAATTTATTGATTAGCTGCCAGCAGGACCAAAAATCTCTGAGCCAAATTTGAGATTGCCTCAAAGAAGGGGTATGGAGAAAGACTTTCAAAGGGGAAAACCACAGGAAGACCTTCAACATCTGTGCACACAAACAAAGACTGTTCTGTTCTGCCAAGTGGTTAAGGGCCACGATCTTTGGGTATCTTTATAAACAAGTTACAGAAGTAAAAAGGGAGTCATATCAAACCAAGTAGATACAGCTGTACAGTTTTGGGTAGAGGTCACTCAGTCAGGGTTACTGGGAACTTATCATCTAGGAACTGGAGTCAGAGACAAACGTGAGTACCAAGTGGATGTCTATCATAAAATGGAGCTTCTTTAGCCAAACACTTGACTGATTTTCTTTTCCATTGTGGAAGTGGCAGTGCTTTATTCCATAGAATAGGATAAATGTTCCTGTGGGCTGAAAAAAAAGTTCAGTTTTATAGACAGAAAAAGTCAAAGAGTAGATTGATCATTTCAAAATTACTTCCTTCACAAAGCACAGATGGGACAAAGCAAGAAGAAAATGACTGCTGGTTACCTGGGATAGCTTATTTTATTAAAGGACTAGAGTATAGAGAACGTCATTACTGGGGCTAAAGAGATGCCTTAGTGGATATAAGTACTTACTGCACAAGCACAAGGACCCAAGTTCAAATCCCAGCTCCCTGTAACAAGCTAGGCATACCTGTAATTGGAACTAGCATTTCTTTTTCTTCTTTTTACTTTTGTTTTGTTTATTTTTTTTTTCAAGATAGGGTTTCTCTGTGTAGTCCTGACTGTCCTGGAACTCACTCCACAGACCAGGTTGGCCTTGAACTCAGAGATCCACCTGCCTTTCCCTCCTGAGTGCTGGGATTAAAGCTGTGCACCACCATCACCCGGTTTCTTTTGACTTTTTATTTCTTCTGCTTTATTTTTTCTGAGATAGGGTTTCTGCGAGGTGACGCTCTATCTAGAAGCCCACACCAGCATTCCCAGGTACATCTTTCAAATTGAGCATCTTTTTTCTCTTAACCCCAGTGCTTAGAACACACCTCTTTATAAAAACTCCAACTCAACGTTAAAAAAAAAAAGTCAGGAATCTCACTTCAAGGTGCAGTCTAGGCTGGCCTTCTCCCAGCCTCCCAAGGGTTGGCTTCATAACTAAGTCTGACCTTCTTCTAGTTCCTCAGAAGGGTAGTTAAGCAGGGTAATTTGAGTTTGGTTATGTGATGCTTTAGAATGATTGACTCCATTGTTATTTTTAGCTTGTTCTTTGGTGGTCTAATGCATTTACTTAATCTTATAGTTGTTGTTATTATTTGGTTTGGTTGTGTTAATCCTGCCTATTGAGGATAAGACCACTAACACAGTTTAAAGTCAAATTTGAAGCAAGCTTTAATTAAATACTGGCCAGGTAGATGGGTTCTGGTGAGATCCATACCCAGGTTCCCGGGAAATGGCCCAGAATCAGAGCTTGCAGTGGCTTAAGAAGGAAAATCCATACTCCATTGCGTTTTCCATCATGCACAATCAGGGGCAAGCACACAATCCGACATACCTTCAGCCCATGAACCTCATGTCCATGTGTGATCAAGCGTATCTGGTGCTGAGGGGTCAAATGAATTTGTTTAGGGAAATAAAAAACCATATGGCTTGTTATTCCCCCATTAACAACAGCCTCCAGCATTTCAGGAACTATCTGTCCTTGGGCAAGGGGCTTGCAGGTCAGAGACATTTTTGTTTATCCCTCTCTTTGGAATGTTTCTCCCTCACCCAGATATACCCAAATCATAGGCAATGTCCCAGTCAGTCAAATCCAGGGATAGGAGATCACAAGTGCTCAAGTATGTACAAGGCTCTAGCTTCAGTTCTAAAGAATCCGTACCAATTTCATGTTTTTCTTTTACTATTTACTTCTGAAGCCCCTCCCCAAGGCTGAGCTATATGGCTCTTATCACAGTCTTGATATAGCTCTGTTTTATTGCTGTCATTTTGGAACAGGTTCCCAGGCAGTCCAGGATGGCCTACAACTCACTCTGTATTCAAGACTCCTGGAGCTCCAGCCCCTCATGTTTCCACGCCAAGCGCTTGTTATGGCGGCATCATTGTTCTGTCCCTATGACCAGGATTTGTGCCATCTCCTTCCCCCACCCCTGCTTTGTGTAGCCCACACCCACTCCAACCTTACACAGTCTGCTTAATTCGTATTTGTTTACAAAATGACCAAAAGGATCCAAAAGTCCTACAGAGGACATTTCTTTTTTGTTGTTATTGTCATTTGTTTTCTGAGATAGTGTCTCACTTTGTAGTTCTGGTGATGAGGACATTTTTATTTGGTCAGAAAGATTACAATACGTCATTGGTCCTAGAGTAGGACTCTCTTTCACACTTCACCAATTAACCAACTATATCCGCCCTTGCTTCCTCCCCCCCCCCCTTTGAAATGGGGATTTACTATGCAGGTATACGCTGACCTCAAACTCATGATCCTTCAGCTGCAACCTCCCAAGTACTGGGATCTTTGGCCATTGGCACGTGCTTCTCCTCCGCACCCCCCCCTGCTCCCCACAGCAGGAGGCTGCTTCATGTACATAAAACCTCTCAGGTGACCCCCTGGAGCCATTCTCACAAGAAAGAGACCTTTAGCCTTTTCTCTCTCTGGTGGCTAACCTTCTTCTTAATGGATTTCCTAAGAATTGCATTCCTCCTAGGGAGGAAAGTCCAACCCTTTATCTCCCTGGGCTTTGGGAATGATTGTAAGACTGGAGGGGCAGGTCAGAGAAAACCCTGAGCTTACTCCTTGAAACTCATAGTTCTTTGGGGCATCCTTTCTAAACTACTGGGAGCTTCTTCCAGTGAGCAAACTGTAGAGAGGCCCCACTGAGTTCTCCCAAGAGCTTATTTGGAGATTCTAGCAGGGGAACACAACTAATGGTACACTGTTAGTAGGCAGGAGAAAGGCCACCTCCATCGAGGCCAGCACGCAACTTCAAGAGGGAGGAAGGGGACACCAGCATAGACAGATCAGCCAAGCCAGCCCAGGTGACCAATGGAGTGACAGATGTCACAACCAGACCACAGTCACATTCTGGAGCTCTTCTCTGCCCTTCTTGTCTTGGCCTTCCATGCCCATTTTACAGGAATCCATTGCTAAGTCAGTTTAGAGAGAACCCTCAGTCTTGATACCTGGGCAGTTTCATCAGCCCCTGATGATGTAGAATTCCCCTCTGTATGCTGTGAATATGTTTTATTACCATTGATTAATAAAGAAGTTGCTTTGGCCTATGGCTGGGTAGAATATAGCTAGGCAGGAAAGCCAATCTGAACATAGGGAGAAAGAAGTCAAAGTCAGGGAGACACTAGCAGCCACCAGAGAAGCAAGATGTGAGGTAACTGGCTACAAGCCTCATGGTAAAATATAAAATAATAGAAATGGGTTAATTTAAAAGTAAGAGCTAATTAGCAATAAGCCTGAGTCACTGACCAAACTTTTATAATTAATATAAGTCTCTTAGTATTTATTCAGGAACTGGTGGATGGGAGTGAAACCTCCAGTTACAAGTAATTGTGATTTATACCACTGAAGAAGTGCCCTTTGAGAAAAGGACACTATCAAGATGGCTCAGTAGTTAAGAACACCTGCTGTTCTTGCAGAGGACCCAAGTTCAGTATCAAGCACTCGCATGATAGTTCACAAAAGCCTGTAACTCCAGTGCCAGGGATCCAATAACCTCTTCTGGTCCCCAACAACACTATCACACACATGCATACACACACAGACACACATAACATTAAAAAAAAAGAGAGAAGAAACCTTTAAAAATATCTTTTAGAACACATAATCCAATAAAAAAAAATGGAGCACAGACCTAAACAGAGAACTCTCAACAGAGGAATCTAAAATGGATGAAAGACACTTAAGGAAATGTTCAACATCCTCAGTCAACAGAGAAATGCAAATCAAAACAACTCTGAGATTCTATCTTACACCTGAAAGAATGGCCAAGATCAAAAACACTGATGACAACTTATACTGGAGAGGTTGTGGGGAAAAAGGAACACTTCTGCATTGCTGGTGGGAATGCAAGCTGGTACAACCCCTTTGGATGTCAGAGTGGCGATTTCTCAGAAAATTAGGAAACAACCTTTCTCAGGACCCAGTAATACCACTTTTGGGTATATATCAAAAGATACTCAATCATGCCACAAGGACATGTGCTCAACTATGTTCATAGCAGCTTTGTTTGTCATAGCCAGAACCTGGAAACAACCTAAATGCCTCTCGATCGAAGAATGGATTAAAAAAATGTGGTACATTTACACAATGGAGTACTACACAGCAGAAAAAAATAATGACGGCCTGAATTTTGCAGGAAAATGGATGGAACTAGGAAGCATTATTTTGAGTGAGGTAACCCAGACACAGAAAGACAATTATCACATGTACTCACTCATAGGTGGTTTTTAAACATAAGGCAAAGAAAACCAGCTTACAAACCACAGTCCCAGAGAATTTAGACAACAATACGGACACTAAGAGAGACCTACATAGATCTAATCTACATGGGAAGTAGAAAGTATAAAAAGACAAGATCTCCCAAATAAATTGGGAGCATGGGGACCTTGGGGGAGGGTTGAAGGAGGGAGGGGAGTGGCAGGGAGGGGAGCAGAGAAAAATGTAGAGCTCAAGAAATAAAAAAATATATATATCTTTTAAAAAATAGGCAAAAAATTGTAACAGGGCTGGGTGGCGGTGCACACCTTTAATCCTAGCACTTGGGAGCCAGAGACTGGAGGATCTCTGATTTGATACCAGCCTGGCCTAAATAGTGAGTTCCTGGACAGCCAGGGCTACACAAAGAAACCCTGTCTCAAAACAAACAAACAAATTGAATAGATCATAAGCGGGAAAAGGAAATATAAATGGTTCATAAAACTATGCTCACAGGCATTCAAAATGAGGAAAATTCAAATCAAGATAGCATTCAAACCAGTAACAATTTTAAAAATTGATAATGTTCTGTGTGTGTGAAGCTACAGACTAACATAGACTTCCATGCATTGCTAAAGCAAGTGTCAGGAACTGGAGAGATGGCTGCTCTTTCAGAGGACCAGGGTTTGGTTCCCAGAACCATAACTCCAGTTCAAGGAGACCCAGTGCCCTTTTCTGACCCCTTCTGGCACTAGGCACATTCATGCTGCATCTATACACCTACAGGCAAAACACTCATATATATAAATAAATTTAAACATTTTTAATTAAAAAATTAATCCAGTCAACTTTAGAAAGTGAGGGAGATTTTGCAGGATCTCTCATTAGTGTATAAATGCATTTATCTCCTGGCTCAGAAACTCCATCTACACAAATTCATGCTACAAACACATGTGACATCTGCCATGTTCCAGGCTATTCACTGTAACATTACACAAGTGAAGCACTACATCCCGGTTAGTTTTTTGTTTTTTTTTTTTGCCAGCTTGACACAGCTAGAGTTTTCTGAAAGAGGAACTTCCATTGAGAAAATGCCTTCATCAGATTCCATCCGCTTACCTTTAGGCACCTTCTCAACACACAAATGGTGGCTCAGAGCCATCTGTGACTCCAGTTCTAGGAGATATGGCTTCCACAGGCACCAGGCATGCAAGTGGTGCACATACATACATGCAGGCAAAACACTCATATATAGAAACCTTTAAAAAAATATATTTTTAGGAAAACAGACTGAGCAAGCCACCTGGAGCAGAGCGGTTATCTGCATTCCTCCATGGTCTCTGATTTAGTTCCTGACTTGGTCCTTCAGCTAATTACACCCTTTCCTCATAGCAGCAGGAACCCTAGCTAAGACAGGCTGAATCACTACAGACATCTGTCAACAGTTAAGCACGGCATATATCACAATACTTTGCTATTGTACAAAGCACAGTTTTTATCATTTCTATCATTTCATATATATGATATACATATATAATATGCATGTATATCACATATAATATCCATGCACACACATATATACATATACATACACACACACACACATATATATATATATATATATATATTTGAGATTCTCAAAGGACTCACGTGGCCTAAGATAGCCTCATAGTCTGAGAAGCTCTGGGTAAAATGGAGATGTGCTTGGCTCTTTGGTTTTCATTTCTGCTTCTGCTTTTAAATTTTATCATTGGTAGTGTATGTGTGATGTGTGTGCAGGTGTACATGTGCCACAGCAGCTTGTGGCGCTCAGAGGACAGCTTCATGGAGCCGGTTCTCTCCTTCCACCTTCGCCTGGGTTCTGGGGCTGGAACTTGGGTGTCAGGCTTGCAGGGCAAGCACTGTAATTGCTGAGTTGTCTTGATGGCCCTGTTCATTTGTTTTGAGACAACTTCTTAGTAGTGTGGGCTGAAGATGACCCTGCTTTAAGTAGCTGAAGATGACCTTGAATCCTGGATCTCCCTGCTTCTACCTTCCAAGTTTTGAATTACAGTTCTGTGCCATCATTACCAGCTTTTTCTTCTTCTAACTTCTCTTTGTAGAGAAAGAAGTGAGGTTACACATTATGAGTGAGGAAGCACCAGGGTAATAAGCACTGGTGTAAAATAGATTTCCCAAGGCCACTGGAGCTCAAATGAAGTTGGAAACCCATGCATTTGCTAAGCTGGAATTTTCCTCAGGAATGCTCAAGCCTGGAGGCAGAGGTTTAGAAGACAGGTCAGAGTGTGAGCATTACAGTGCTTTGAACTGGCAAGTGGTCTAGAAGAAACTAGGGGAGGTCTTTGCAAAGCACGCCTTAGGTGTGCCGTGATTCAGATCCTGACTCTGGAGGACCAGTTACTTGCTTTCATTGTTTCCCTGGGAGATTTCTGGGTTTGGAGAAGTGACATTCTAATCAAAAGAGAAACAGTTGATGAAACAGATCCTTAACTGACATTGAAGATGAAGCTTACGAACTGGGTGTGCTGGTGAGGCTTCTACCAGCAGCATTTCTTTAATTAAAATATTTGCACACACTCTTTTTTTTGTTTGTTTTTTGTTTTTCGGGGTTTTGTTTTGTTTTTGGTTTGTTTTTTCAAGACAGGGTTTCTCTGTGTAGTTTTGGAGCCTGTACTGGAACTCACTCTGTGGACCAGGTTGGCTTCGAGATCCACCTGCTTCTGCCTCCCAAGTGCTGAGATTAAGGGTTTAAAAAACTCCCAGATCCTTATTTTTTATTTTATTATGTCTCTTTTTAACAAAAAAAATTGGGTGTTGGTTGTTTTCTTTTGCTTGCCGTGCTAGGGTTTGAGCCTTATACACGCTAGGCAAGCCTTCTACCTCTATGCAACACACCCAGCACACAGGGCTATTTTTGATACTTGTGGAGAGATCTTTAAAATATTTATCTGGGGGGGCTGGAGAGATGGCTCAGTGGTTAAGAGCACTGACTGCTCTTCCAGAGGACCCGGGTTCAATTCCCAGCACCCACATGGCAGCTCACAACTGTCTGAAGATGCAGTTGCATGGGATCTGACACCTTCACACCAATGCACATAAAATAAAAAAGTTAAATAAACCATAAAATAAAAAAAAATATTTATCTGGGCTGGGCGGTAGTGGCTCACGCCTTTAATCCCAGCACTTGGGAGGCAGAGGCAGGTGGATCTCTCAGAGTTCGAGACCAGCCTAGTCTACAAGAGCTAGTTCCAGGGCAGACTCCAAAGCTACAGAGAGACCCTGTCTCAAACAAACAAAGAAACAAAAAACAACAACAACAACAAAAAAACAAAAAAAACCCAAAAAATATTTATCTGGGAGTCTGGAGAGATGGCTCATCAGTTAAGAGCACTTCCTGCTCCTGCAGAGGACTGGGGTTCAGTTCTCATATGGTGGCTCACAACTATCCTTACCTCCAGTTCTAGAGGATCTCGTGACTTCTGACCTCTGTGGGCATCAGGCATGTATGTGGCTCACATTCTACATGCAGGCAAAACATTCACACAAAGCTGAAAAATCCATAGATTATTCATATTTTTTACTTGTTTTTTGTTATGGTTGTTTGTTTGTTTATATTCTGAAACAGAGTCAGAGGACAATTCACAAGAGCCTCCCTTTCTACAATGTAGTTCTTGAAGTCTGAGCTCAGTGGGTCAGGCTCGGCACCAACACTTTTACCTGCTGAACCATCTTGTAGGTCATTTTTCCTACTTTTCTTTGTGTGTCAAATTAGGAAGGCTTTTTTTGTATATAGGAATATTAACCTTTGTCATTCAACTTTACATAAACACAAATCTCCTTTACACTCTATCTCCTGCATAACCTTTGGTGGTACTGTTAGTATTCGGGCATCTGTACTGGCCTGCCCGTGGGTCCTGACAGGATACGTCCTCAGCTGCAGCCACTAAGAGCACCTCCTGTGCACATTTGCTATATTTTCTTTTAAAAGGTGGGCCTTGTCCACCTCCCGTTTCTCTCTCTCTCTCCCTCTCTCCCTCCCTCCTTTTCTCCCTAACTCCCCTCCTCTCTCTCTATTTTCCTCTCTCTCCTTCTTCCACCACTCTTGTCCCTGGGGACTGGTCTCTGCCCTCCTCTCTGCCCCTTCTCCCTCCTCTTTGAATAAACCTCCCATGTAAGCCCTATTGCATGATGTGACTTTTCTTATGGCATTTTAAGTCCCTAGCCATCCCCCCATTTTTCATTAGAACAATTTTTGCTGGTTTTTTATTCAAAACATGACAGCTTCACTGTCAACTTGACTGGATTTGGAATTAGTAAGGACATACTTTATGAGTTTGTGACGGTGTTTTCCAAGGAGGTTAAACTGAAGGACGAGACCCACTCCCAACATAAGCAGCAGCACCCCACGGGTCAGGAGCCAGGGCTAAATACAAACTGAGAAAGGAATACCAGCATATACTGCTGTCTGTTTCCAGGCCTTTCCAGATGTGAGGAGTAGCAGCTGTGTGCTCCTGCCACCGGGAACTCTGCCATGTCTTCCCATTGTAATGGACTGAGAGCTCTTAAGCCATGAGCCAAGATGAATTCTTTTCTCAAGTTGCTTCTTGTTATTTTATCACAACAAAAATCAGAGTAACTAATACAGTCATTTCCCACATTAAGATACATACTCTCTCAGGGTTATACAACTTTTCAATTTTCTCTAATTTTCTTTGAGACAGAATCTCCATATGAATCTCAAGCTGATCTCCAATGAAGGTCTCAGTTTGGTTGGAAGCTTCACCCCAACCCCTGGCACCCCTATACCGAAATAGTCTGGAATATTTGGGTGGAAAGTTCTACCCCAGCCCCTTCCCCTGGGAGTTGTCTCAGTCCAGACTCAACCCCTGAGAAAGTACACCAAATGATGACCCCTCACCAGAGATGCTAAAGACCACTCCCACAGGGTATTTAAACTGCCCCCCCAGAGAACAATATGAGTCTTCCTTCTCCACCTCCTTCCTGAGAGCCTGGAAGGCCATCCAGGGGAGCTGGTATCCATTAAACCTGGGCTTTCTCTAATTCAGTTTGATTTGGTCTGATTTGGATTATCGTGTCTGCAGAGAGGTTTACTGGGATGCAAAATTTTTTCAGTCTCCAGCCTCGGTTTTCTGACTGCTAGGATTATAGGCATGTGCCACCACGTCTAGCATCTATTATTTCTAGACTACGTCTCAGGTGCCTAAGCTGGCCTTGAACTTCTGATTCTCCTTCCTCCACTGAGTGCTAGGGTTACAGTCATTTGCCATCACAGCCATTTAATGTGGTGCTGGGATCAAACCAGGGCTCCTTGGCATGCTAGGCAGGCACTCTACCAACTGAGCTGTATCTTAGACACTGTATTTAAGTTCTGACCTTTAAATATTGAACTCATGTTTCTAAGGCAAAGGTCTCAAGTAAACCTATGAATCCAGTCCGTACGTAGGTTGACCTTGAAGTCAAGATACTTCTGCCTTCCCCTCTGAGTCCTGGGATTTGATAATTTTGATCACTGGTATGAGAAGGATTTATTATTTTCTTTTTCTTTTTTGTTTGCTTCCTTTAAAATGTTTTCCATTTCCATCATCACTAGGCATTTGTCTAAAGAAAAAAAAAAACTGTTACTTTCATTCAGCCACTGTATTCTCCTTAATTCTAGCTTATTCTCTCTGTGTGAGAATGTGGTGTACATGCGTGTGGTGTACACGGCCAAGTGCACAAGCCACCACGTGTACATGCGTGTGGTGTACACGGCCAAGGGCACAAGCCACCACCAGTGTCCCATCACTCTTGTTTTGGTCTTTGATGTATGGTCTCTCCTTGAACCCGGAGCGCACTCATTGTTTTGTCATTTTCCAGCCTCCAGGCTGAGAGCCAACAAACCCCAGTATTCTCCTATTTCCCCACCACACACACACACACACACACACACGCACGCACAGTGTTATAGTTAGTGGTGGTACTGACAAATCCCAGTATGCTCCTATTTCCCCCCATGCGCGCGCGCACACACACACACACACACACACACACGCACAGTGTTATAGTTAGTGGTGGTACCAACAAACCCCAGTATTCTATTTCCCCACCACACACACCTACACCCACAGCCACCCACGCACAGCCACACACACACACACACACACACACACACACACGCAGTGTTGTATTTAGTGGTGGTACCGGCAAGCCTAGTTTGTTGCAAACTCAGGTCCTCTGCTGGTACAGAAACCATGGAACCATGTCTCCAACTCTTCATCCTTTTCAGGTCTCCTGTACTGCAAAAATAAACTGGCAACTCCGGAACTGCACGCTACAGTGCTGTTTTGTAGGCTGGCCTGAAGGGTCTCTGAGGAACCTATCAGAAGCTGCCTACGAGACATGCCGGCTTTGTCAGGTGTCATGGATGACAGCACAATGCAGTGACTCCTGGTGTCTGAGTTCTCGGCACTCCCCTATTTTCCTATCCCCCACCTCACCCCCTCCAGAGTCCTTCTGTGATTCTTCCATTTTGTTTAAAGGCTTATCTAAGTTGAATTCCAAGTGTAATACAGGCACATTTACCACAAAAAAACAAAACCAACTTACTAGGATTTGTAGGAAACAAGAATGGCAGGCAGCTTATCCAGACAGGATTCCTCAGGTGGCTTTCAGCTTGTCCATTATTATTTTGTTTTAGGGGGCAGACCTGTCTTTAGACACAATTTGACCTTAATTTGGTCTTATCAAGTTTTTTAAAACTTCCACTCCCTTATTTACAGTCTTGAATCTACCAGTGTGGAACAGGATGACCTTGAACTTCTGTTCCTCAGGCCTCCACTATCTTGAGTGCTGGCATTACTTTAAGTCAGGACGTACACGTCCATCCTATTGATTGAAACCAGGGCGTTATGAATCCCAGGCAATCAATCTAACAAGTGAACTACACCACCAGCTCCCTTGTTTTTTGAGATAGGAGTTCATATAGCTCAGGTTGGCCTCGAACTCCTCATTCTTTGGTTTCCAACTCCCAAATGTCAGGATTACAGATGTGCACTGATTCGTTTGAGACGTTTATTTTAAGGTTTCTAGAAGTGAATTTTCAGGGATCCCAGTGAGGCAGTGGGCTGGCAGTTTCGTCTCCTTCCTGCAGTACAAACTACTACCTTCAATTAGCCAAGACTGCTAAAATCATTTCCGGGGGTCCCTCCGGGCTGAGGCTGAGTCGGAAAAACCGGAACTCACCCCAACTCCCCAGCACCCTTCCCTACTGCGCCTGCGTGACATTCGGCGGCGGCGCGCTCACCCGGTGCATTGTGGTCATTGTAGTCCCGCCAGGTCTCGGGCGCACACAGTCCCGTGACACCGCTGCGCCTCGGCCCCACCCCGCAGTGTCCCTCCGGGGCGCCGCAGGGCCTACGCACCGGGGCGCGGCGTTCAAGCCAGTCAGCTGTTTCTCCCTGGGCAAAGGGAGGAAGCTCGAGCGGCCTGGGGCGGAGCTTCGGAGGGAGCGAACGCCCGCCCTACGTGCTCGTTCGCCTCCGTCCGCTGCGCGCGAGCCCGGAGTTCCCGCGGCGGGCGGCTGCGGCGGCGGCGTTGGCAGAAGGCGGAGGCGGTGGGGAGAGCCCGCGGCTACCGCGGCGACAGCGAAATGGCGGAGACCGTAGCGGACACCCGGCGGCTGATCACCAAGCCGCAGAACCTGAATGACGCCTACGGGCCGCCCAGCAACTTCCTCGAGATCGATGTGAGCAACCCGCAGACCGTGGGGGTCGGCCGGGGCCGCTTCACCACCTACGAGATCAGGGTCAAGGTGAGGCGTCCGCTCCTCTCCCCCGACCCTCGGTTCGCGGCCGCTCGTCCCCACCGGGCCCAGGCGCGGGGCCTTGAGGTGTCAGCGCCCACCCAGGCCGGACTCCCCTGCAGACGCCCTGGGCAGCTTGTCTGTACCGGCCGAGGCGTGAGCCGGGGTCACCGTGGACGGTTTGTATGGGGACCCCCTGGCTTTGGTAGAAGGTGCTAGAAGATGAGGGCGTGGGTTGAGCTTTGCTTGCCTCTCGAGCAGCTGATCTGGGAATGACATTTGAGTTGAAGAGGTAGATCTTTCGAGAACACTCTTCTCTGGAAAGGAAGCTAGGTGTGACTGAGAAAAAGGGGGTTGTGCAAAGTTGGAGCCCTCCCACTTCTTTTTTATCCCCCCCGGACGCTTACCAAGACGTGGCCAAGCCAAGCTTAGCTGGTCTTTCCAGGCCTTTTTCAAACTGCAAGACTAACCTGGGTCGTACACTTATCTGAACAGAACTTGACGGGAGTTCACAAAAGCGTGACAGATTTTTGGTAGGGTGCGTTAGCGGGGATGGGAAATGGTTGACCTTAGCATTCTTGGCTGTCGTCCTGTTGAGGGCCTAAGTGGGGAATGTCACCTACCTCAGTACCCTAAATAACAACTGCGGGGGGTGGGAGGAACCTGCCCATTTAAGTATTTTGCTCTCTAATTTCTAGATTTTTCACTTTAGCTGAATGAAGGAATCAGCTGACATAGAAACATACACTTAGATTTTCATAGCTAGTGGGTTTTGGCAACAAGTAATTTAGATGACTTGAAAGATGCTAAATGAAAATACTGCTTTGCTTTTACTCTGCAGTTCAGGATTAAAGGTTTTGTCCACGTGGAATTTTTTTATTGTAGTAATTCACCACTAAACACTAAATTATTTAAAAAAAAATAAAATAATTTTGACCTTAGAGGAATCATATGTTGGTGTTTAAGTGAAGCAGTTTCTCATTAACATAAGCATTTTTGTGTGGTAAACCAAATTTGACATCCTAGGCATTTTTAAGTTGTGTGGCTCAGTACTGTTACATATACTTAGGTTGTGAAACTTATTTAAAGAATGACTCTTAAAGTAATTAATGACCTGGAAAAAAGCTAATCGCCGAACTTTTATTTATGTATTTCTTTATTTGGAGGCGGGATCATATATAGCCCTGGCTGGCCTTGAACTTTGTTTTTTTGGGGGGTTTTCTTTTTTTTCCTCTTTTTTTGGCCTTGAACTTTGTAGACCAGACTGGCCCCAGCTGTTTGGATTAAAGTTGCGTGTCACCATCTCTGTCGAGTCAACAAAGTTCTAGGATATTAAACTTAATGACTTAATGGCTTGGTCTTACAAGTTGCTCTGTAAACCCCCTAGATGTGTAAACCATGAGCCAAGTTAGTGTCTTCCTCTCTGTGCACCGTAAAATTCAGGTTCCAGTGCACCTGGATAGAAATACATTGGTCTTTCCTTCCTTTTTTTTCCCTTCCCTAAACAGGGTTTTTCTGTGTAACAACCTTTGCTATCTTGGAATTCACAGAGATCCTCCTGCCTCTGCCTCCCAAGTGCTGGGATTAAAGGCACATGCCACCACACCCACCTGGGGAATGGACTCTTATTCAAGCCTGTTTTATTTCATTCATTCATTCATTCATTTATTTATTTATTTATTTATTTATTTATTTATTTATTTATTTTTGTTTTTTTGGGACAGGATTTCTCTGTAGCTTTGGAGCCTGTCCTGGAACTAGCTCTGGTCTCGAACTCACAGAGATCTGCCTGCCTCTGCCTACCGAGTGCTGGGATTAAAGGTGTGCGCCACCACCGCCCGGCTCAAGCCTGTTTTAAAAGGGAATAATTTTAGGGACTAGAGAGATAGCTCAGTGATTAAGAATCGTCCCTGCTCTCGCAGAGGATTTTTAGTTCAGCTCCCAGCATCCACATAAATGGATCATACCTCCTTGATCTCCTCTGGTCTCCTTGACTACTTTTACACGCACCACGCGCGTGTGCACACACACACACAAATTTTTTTACTAATAATTTTTAAGTGATACTTTTTTTGACTTTGGGGATGATTTTTGTCTTTAATATATAGTCTTTTGCTGAAAAGAACTTCCTCTTTTGTCTTTATTCACTGGCATGTTTTTTCCTTGTGCTAGCATGAAACTTGGTATTCCTGTTTCTAAACTTTCATCGCTGGTGCTTCCTGTCGCACAGTTGAGTTGGATCCGCCTACACTTCCTTCACTTAATAATTTAGTGCTTATCTTGCTGAGTACATTGTTGAGTGGATCCTAAGTGTGATAATTCTCTTTCCAAAAATACATGAGCCCTTATTATTAAGTAGTGGATATGACATTTGTATATAATTATTAATGGGCTGGCTGTGTACATAGAAAACAGTCATTTTTAAAAATGATTCGTGAATTAGATAATTAAATAAATTGTATACCTATTCTGGTTTATTTTTGTTATAAACCAGTTGGTTGTGTGTTAATGACTAATGGAAATACTGGTATCCAGTAATAAAAATAATTGAGATTTTAATGCTTAAAAAATGCTGTTGGAGTTTCTCTTAGTATGTAATGTATTGACTGAAAACTCAGGACACCATGTAGTAAGACATTTAAGGCTTTATTTAAGCAGGATATGGTTTTTGAAAGTAGTTATGATTTTTTTTCTTTTTTTTTTTTGGTTTTTTGAGACAGGGTTTCTCTGTATATCTCTGACTGTCCTGGAACTCATGCTGTAGACCAGGCTGGCCTCAAAAACTCAGAGATCCACCTGCTTCTGCCTCCCAAGTGCTGGGATTAAAGGTGTGTGCCACCACCGCCCAGCTGAAAGTAGTTATGATCTTATTTATAGTAAGGTAGAATTAGCCAGATGTGATGACACACACCTTTAAATCCCAGCACTTAGGTGGCGGATGCAGGCAGGTCTCTGTGAGTTTGAGGCTAGCCTGGTCTATATAGTAAGTTCCAGGATAAGGAAAAAAAGTTAGAATGGCCATGCAGTGACTACAGTTGTCATTTTACTTATTACTGTTCTAAACTGTTGATATTCTCGCTAGTTTCCACTGCCTGCTTTTGCTGGTGGGTTTGCCATGTAGAAAGCCTTTTTAGTTTTCAGAGTTCAGGCCCTTCAACTATCTTATAGTTACTCTCTAATTCTGGTCTTGAGAAAAATGTTCAGTTTTGCAGGGTCTGATTGAAATTGCTCCAATTCACAGGGTAATTTTATCTAGATGGTGGCACTTTAGAATACAAGTTTCCCAATCTCCATTTATCTTTTCTCGTTTGAGAATAGTGTTTAAGACCATTAGGATCTCTTGATTAGTATTGCTGCGCTTCTGAAAATAATTGGCACAGTGTTAGTGGTTTTTTTTTTAAATTGTTCTAATGGGTAGGTATGGCAAGAAACACCATAAATGATTAAAGGTCTGGGAAAACTCATGGATTATTTGGCATATTAAAGAGAGGGCTGAAAGAAATTCAGCCACTGCTTATGAAGTTTGTGTTAATACTTTGGGTTTTTCAGTTACTTAAGATCTCTATAGTACTTGGAGACAATTGTATCAAGCAGGAATAGGTATAAGGTTCTTCCTTGAGGTTTGAGTTCAAAGAATAAGTACCATTTCCTGGCCGGACAAGTTAACAAAAAAATTACAGTTCTACTTCCTTTCCATGAAATGGGGTAGCCACACCCATCTCCCAGGAGTGGATAATATAGTGGCTGTTATTCAGTATTCACCCAGAGTCTGGCCTTTTCTGAATGCAGATATCTCCTAAATGAAGTTGCAGGCAACTGCATTTTTTGTTTAACTTGATTTAGGTTGATTTACTCTAATGGTTTTCCCTTATCAAAAAGACTACTTGGCATGGAAGTCATTGAGGCAAGTGTGCTGTAAAAAGGAGCAGTGTTTAGTACCTAACCAAATAGCCCTAGAATCTTGCATTCAAGTTTAAAGCTTAATACTAACATTGGTTGATTTAAAAAAAAAAATTAAGAAAGGAGATGCTTGGTAGAAGTAGCAGCGTGGCAACATTTCCAACATGCTAGGACTAAAGGTGTGCACCACCACCACTTGGCAGGTTGTTTTCTTTGGGCTAGTCCTCTGATACTAAATTTGGAAATCAGTATTTAAGACTTGCGAGTAGTTTATCAAACACATGATATTTATTGTGATATCTGAGACAGAGTCTTATAATAGGCTCACCATGTTGGCTTTTTATTACTGATCCTTCTGCCTCCATTTCTGAAGTGCCATATTACAGACCTGCACCACCATTCTGGCCAAAATAGTATTTTAGAAAATCAAGGTTGTTTTTGTTGTTTGGTTTGGTTTGGTTTTGTATTTTTAAGACAAGGTCTCATGTAGCTCTGACTGGCCTTGAGCTCAACAATCCACCTGCCTCCAAATGCTGGGATTAAAGGCATGTGCTACTATGCCCAAGTGAAAGGCCATTTAAGAAACATTTATTTTATTCATGTGAATGTCTGTGTTCCACATTAATGTCTGGTGCCTTTGGAGGTCAGAGTAGGATTTAGATCCCCTGGGACTGGAGTTAAGGTATTTGTAAACCACTGTATGAGTGCTGGAAATAGAACACACAGTTTTCTATAAGAGCAACAAGTACTGTAGACTCCTGAGCCCTATTCAGGTCATTTTGAGGCCATCTTCATAGCTCTTTCAGTTAGTCAGTTAGACATGAATTTTTTTTGTTGTTTGTTTTCTTTTTTGAGACAGGGTCTTTCTGTGTAGTTTTAGTTGGCTTTGAACTCAGAGAGGTCCTCCTTCCTCTGCCTCCTGAGGGCTGGGATTAAAGGAGTGTGCCACCATGGCCAGCCAAAATGTTTTCTAGTACTCATGAGGTCAGTTGCAAAATTGTTTTGAAAAATATTTTTTTTTAGATTTATTTTTTGTGTGTGAATGTTCTGTCTGTTTGTGTATGTTCACCATGTGTGTACCTGGTGGTGTTCACAGAGGTCAGAAAAGAGCACTGGATCCCCTACGACTGGAGTTGGAGATGGCTTGTGAACTACCATGTGGGTGCTGGGAAATGAACCTAGGTTCTACAAGAGCGGCAAGTGCTCCAAGCACTGGGCCATCTCTCCAGCCCTGCAGTTGACTTTTCTGGGATCTTCAACAAGTGGAGTCACTCATATTGATGGTAATTCTCTTTGAACTTAGCATAGGCCTTAAGAGGGTGTGACAAAGGCAGAGACATTTAAAAAGGAGTCCTGTCGTTTTATATTGGATAATTAAATGCAGATTTATATTATTCAGCTTAATTGATTCAGAAACAAAGGCACAAAACTTGTCTTCCACCTAGAGCAAGTTGTCTCCTTAATGCACAAAGTTGCTTATAATCTTATAAGTTGGTTATAATCTTAAGGATTTTGTTATGGGCTATTTAAAAAATACATTAAACTTGTTAAATCTACACCCCAATTTTGGTGAATGCTTTGAAGGAAATTCCAGTGGAGGCATGCTTCAGATACAGAAGTTGACATCAGCAGGTAAGATGTGCCTAGGAAAACAGCTGGGAAGATGAGAGTCCTTGCTGTGAAGAGGTGACCTGAAGGCAAGTGTTAGTTTCAAGCTGCAGAGTGGAGGGTTCCTCTCTTGATACCTGTTATTCGCAAGTACTGCCTTAAATATGTAAAGATGAGAACCCAATTTTGCAGATGGAAAGGCTGAGACCTATTGCTCTTATCTGTCTAGTCCCTCTGTCCCTTTTTGCTTCTGGAGAGAGAGTGAGAGAGAGAGAGAGAGAGAGAGAGAGAGAGAGTCTCAGTGTATGCAGGTATTCATATGGCTGTAGATGCCAGAGTTCGACCTCAGCTGGGTCTTCTTCCTCAGGAGCTGTGTACCTTGTTTTGTTTTGATGTTTTTGTTTGAGACAGGATCTTTCTGTGTAGCCCTGGCCTCCTAGTGTAGCGATTACAGGTGTGCACCACAATACCCAGCCAACCACCTTGCTTGTTTGTTTGTCGTTTTGTTGGAGCCAGGGTATTTCTTTTCTTTCTTTTTTTTTCCCTTGGTTTTTCTAGACAGGATATCTCTGTAGTTTTAGAGCCTGACCTGGCACTAGCTCTTGTAGACTAGGCTGGCCTTGAACTCACAGAAATATGCCTGCCTCTGGGATTAAAGGTGTGCGCCACTACTGCCCACCTGGAGACAGGGTATTTCATTGGTGCCTAGAGCTTGATCCCTGAGGCTTGCTGTTCAGGGTCTGCCTGTCTCTGCCTCCCCAGAATTGACTGCTCAGCTCTCCTGTGTTCTCGGGGCCCAGCTTGGATCCTTGCGTGGCAGATGCTTTACTGACTGAGCTGTCTTCCACAGTCTACAGTTTTGCTTCTTTGAGTCAGTGTCTCACTGTAAACCCATCTGAGCTTGAGCTGTGCTGCCTCTACAGCCTTATGGGTGCTGAGTAACAGGTATTCACTATGCCTGTCTCGCTCTGTAGACCAGGCTGACCACTAACTCGAGAGATCCACCTTCCTCTGCCTCTCTAGTACTGGAGTAAAGGCATATACTACCATGCCCAGCAGCTTTCCTCAGCTTTACTTAATGCTTCAGCTTCAGTGTGCTTGCCTCTGCTAAGTGGAGTTCTGTGTAGTCAGAGCTTTCGGTACTTCCTCTTTTTAAGAAGTTTCCCTCTAGCAGTCTTGTCTGGCTATCAAGACTTACCCCATGACACTCAGCTTTAATGTCCCCTTAGTAGAGATTTTGCTGATCCTCTCACACTAGACTAGCTTTCCTTTCCGTGTGCCTTAGTTGCCCTGTTTCATGTTTGTGGCTTTCTGGGGTCCTGTGTCTTACCCTAGAAGCTCCTAAAAGACAAGACTATCATAGCCACCCTTGCTCCACACCAGACACCATGCTCAGCACATAGTAGGCACCTCGTTAGGGACAGTAACTTGCAGAGGCCCTAACTATTAATGGTGAAACTGGGATTTCAATCTAGATTTTCTTGATAGAGACCGTATTGTTCCTCCACCCTCACACATTCATGTCACATGGAGAGCTTTGGAGCCCCATTAAAGATGCTCTGCCCTGGGTAGATGGGTGTGGGCAGTGGTAGTTTTTAACAAGCACCCCAGCAAGGCATTAGCAGCCTAACTAGAAATGTTCTTAGTGTGAGCTGTGCTGTCTTGGTGGGGAAGTCTGAGAAAGCAGAGCTAGAGTTGTTAGAGCCTCGGTGGGTTAAACAGTTCTGAAATAGTTGTAATAAATACAGTAAACAAAAGTGGCAGGCCCTAATAACAGTGAAGAAAACCATGGGTGATTTTCAAAGATGGGAAGCTTGTTTTGAAGGAGAGGCAATTTAAACATTCGGTTAAAAAAATGTTGGCCCCTACAGCTTGGGTATTTGAAAAGGAGAGATGTAGAGTATTCTCCTAAGTAGTTTTGCTGCTAGGCATGTCTATTTTGTGTCATGAAAGTAAACCAGAAGTCAAGAAAAGATAGGTCCACAGTTAAGGAAAAAAAAAAAGTTAGATTTGAGTAGTTTCTGTGGGCCTGTTGCTTGACTGATGCTTAGAATACTGAGTTTAGTAAGACATAGTTGTAGGAGGAGGCCGCTTGTTCGTTCCTGGCTACCCAGCCCCGAAATAACCACACAGAAACTATATTAATTAAAACACTGCTTGGCCCATTAGCTCTAGCTTCTTATTGGCTAACTCTTATATTAATTTAACCCATTTCTATTAATCTGTATATCGCCACATGGCAGTGGTTTACTGGCAAAGATTCAGCATGTCTGACTCTGGTGGCTCCATGGCGTCTCTTTCTGCCTTCCTTCTCCCAGCATTCAGTTCCGTCTTCCCCACCTACCTAAGTTCTGCCCTATCAACAGGCCAAGGCAGTTTCTTTATTCATTAACCAAGAAAAGCAACACACAGACAAAAGAACCTCCCACACCACATGGTTGCTGCATTAAATTCACACCCATTCTGGACATGGCAGCTCACACCTGTAATCCTAGCACTTGGGAGGCAGGCAGGATTGGTAAGAGTTTGAGACCAGCTTTGGCTACACAGTGAATTCTAAGCAAGCCTGGGCTGTTCAGTGAGACTCTGAAAAAAACAAAGGTTTACCATCCTGAAACAGGACTAGATTGCTCTGGAAAGTTTTTTGTTTTCAAAACCATCCAGTAGATGAACTTGTGTAAACTCTTGTATGTGATAAGTACTGGATTAGTCAGATGCTTGACTAAAGTATGAGTCACCCTGAAAAACTTGGGCTGGGCTGGGCATATTGTCACACACCTTTATTCCCAGCATAGCTTAACTGAGTTAGCTCTCTGGTACCCATGTAAAAAGCTAGTCATGGCACTGTGGTGTAGGAGGTCCTTCTTTCTATGTGTTGCTTTCATTGGTTAAATAAAGAAGCTACCTTGGCCTTTTGATAGGGCAGGATGTAGATAGGCGGGGAAAAGAACAGAATGCTGGGAAGAAGACACTGCCATGAAATCGCCAGAGTCAAATATGCTGAATCTTTCTCGTAAGCCACTATCTCGTGGTAAACACAGATTAATAGAAATGGGTTAGCTCAAGATGTGAGAGTTGGCCAAGAAGAGGCTAGATATAATGGGCCAGGCAGTAAATTAATTAATACAATTCCATGTGATTATTTCGGGTATAAGCTAGCTGGGTCCACGCGCCTCATTACTTCAAATTGGATGCCCAGCGTGGCCAACTAACTCCATGTAAAACCTGAGAGGGCTTAAAAAGAATTCTAGATACAAATACAGAGTTTAGCACAGCTGGCGGCATGCCATAGCTCCTTTAAGAGAGATTTTCCTGATTCAGCTGTAGTGAGAAAAAAAAAGCTGCGCCATTTTAAAATGAGGCTTCCTGGACCCTGCCACCCCTGCAAACTCTGGCTATGGAGCATTTGTGGGCCTGGATGTTTGTGTGCCCACTCGGGGTCAGGAACAAGGTAACTGAGACCATGCCTGTGGTTTGACGCCTGCCTGGGCAGGCAGCACGATCAGGTCTACTAGGCCTGCACAGGCGGAAGAGCATGGTGGATTTCTACCACCATACACAGAGATGTTTCCAGGCTGCGCACTGCTCTGTGTGGCAGATTTGACTGTAGCTCAGATAAAAAGTGTTTATATGTTGCATGCTCATTCTCTGGGTTGGACTACTGAGCACAGCTCCTGCCTGGCAGCCCCAGAGCTAGCAGAAATGGTACGTCCACCATTTTGAAATTGGAGAGAGGTGGAGCCAACATCCAGAACAGCTACAACCAAGCTGCTTAGCATTTTAAAAGCTCTTCAAGACAGTAGACAATTACAGACAATGCAATAGGACATATTCAGACATAAAAGACCTCTAAATGGGTCACAGTGTTGGATGGGTGTACGTAGGCTTGGGAGAGAAAGGAAAAAGAGTATAAAGAGTCATGAAATAAAGTTAATGCTTGAAAAAAAGGGTAAAGTCTTTAAAGAGACAGAGTACAGATAGTCATAGATTAAAAAAATAAAAAAAACAAGCCATGTAAAAATGGAAAATTCAGAGAATGTCTGGATTATGTATTTTATTGTGTTTTCTTTAAATTTTTGACTGTGAAGAGAAACATTTCATTGTGTGTGCTGCTAAGCCAAACCAGCATGTATGTTCTAAAGGTATCATGACTTCCAAATTTGGGTCTAAGGATATGATGCTTTGGAAAAGAGGTTCTTTTGTTTTCACAGAGGATGAGACCCTGTGGATTGCTTCAAGACCAATATGGTATGATAGACCACACCCTCCTGAAAGGTCACTGTGAACACCTCCAGAAAATTACTTCACTCAACTGATGACTGAGATGAACCTAGTACACAGGATACACCATGAAAGACGTGATTAACAGCGCCCCCATACAGCAGGAAGAAGTTTGGAGAGAAAAAACTGCGCCCATGTTCCCAAATAATGTTTATAAATGTTCTTTTACATTTAAAGGGGGATATGATATAGATATGAATAATTTGCATTGGTATGGATTTTGCTTTATTGATATAAATTTAAGGTCAATTTTGTTATGTATATGTATTTCTGCTCTTGATTAAGGTATTGTGGTGATTATGTAAGTCATTAAAAAATGTAATGTATGGGCTGGAGAGATGGCTCAGTGGTTAAGAGCAGTGCCTGCTCTTCCAAAGGTCCTGAGTTCAATTCCCGGCAACCACATGGTGGCTCACAACCATCTGTAATGAGGTCTGGTGCCCTCTTCTGGCCTGAAGACATACACACAGACAAATACCATATACATAATAAATAAATAAAAAAAGTAATGTATAGTTAGGAAATATAGGTCATTAATGGATAATCGTCGATAATAGTCAAGATTGTAGTCATGTTAGTTCGATTCTCTACATATATAGAGATACATTTCAGTTTAGATAGGCATTCTTCATATCTTTCAAAGACTCAGAATATGGCATTTAATGTCTTAATAATTTAGGACTTTTCATGACAATGAGACACGTCTGCTCCTGGCAGCACCAAGCTACTTCAAGAGGAAGACGGGCATCGAAGAGGCTCCTTATGGAGTTTGATAGCCATTTGGGTAAGAAACTGCTCTTGCATGGACTGTTGCATAAACTGGACATAAAGAACCCACAGAGAGAGGACTGCTGAACTTGCCTAAAGGTGAGATGATCCTCGGGGTTTCTGATTCATGAAAGAGTCTGCAAGACATTCTGCAGGATACAGAAGAACGTGACTGAACTGTCTTTGAAATTTCTTGCTTTATGAAAAAGTCTGCTGGATACTGTGGGCCTGTAGGCTGAAGATGGATGCCCCAACGGTACAAAAGAACTTTGGGTGACTGTCCAGGCAGCGAGATGTCTCTGTCACTTCTAGAGTTTGGAAGTTGCTTACTTCTTGTTTACTTAGGTAATATTTTATCCTTCTGGATTCTTTGATGGAGTTGAAGAATGGATAGTTATAATTATAGTTTTCCTTAGTTATGATAAAAGATAAAATAGATAAAAATATGGTAACTGTAGTTCTTGCTTGATAACTGTTTTGTTATATGTAATTTTACCATGTTAAAGTGAAAGCCTTTCTTTTTGTTTAAAAAGAAAAGGGGATATGGTGTAGGAGGTCCTTCTTTCTATGTGTTGCTTTCATTGGTTGAATAAAGAGACTGCCTTGGCCTTTTGATAGGGCAGCCCTCAGGTAGGTGGAGTAGACAGAACAGAATTCTGGGAGGAAGAAGGGAGTGAGAGAGAGAGCCACCACCATGAAATCACCAGAGTCAGACATGCTAAATCTTTCCCGGTAAGCCACGATCTTGTGGTAAACACAGATTAATAGAAATGGGTTAGTTTAAGATGTGAGAGTTGGCCAAGAAGAGGCTAGTTATAATGGGCCAGGCAGCATTTAAATGAATACAGTTTCTGTGTAATTATTTCAGGTGTAAGGTAGCCGGGCAGGACAGAACAAGGGTCCCTGCACCAGGCGGCTGGAACCTGGGTGCCGGAACGCAGCCCGCTCATTACTACAGCACTGGGGAGGTGGAAATGGAAGAGACCTGCTCTGAGAGGCCTAGGTCCTGGTGAGAGACTCCTGTCTACATGTGGATGGATTCTGAGGAACAGTACACAAGACTGGCCTCTGACCTGGTGTTGGTGGTGAACACTTTTAATCCCAGTACTTGGAGGCAGGCAGATCTCTGAGTGTGAGGCCTGCCTGGTCTACAGAGCGAGTTCCAGGATAGCTAGGCCTACACAGAGAAAGCCTGTCTCAGACCAAAAAAAAAAAAATTGACCTGTAACCTCCATATGCACCTGAGTGCACAAACATTCTCAGTGTATAGACTAGAGGTGGGGGTGGTAGATTGAAGTCCAGCTTGGTGCAGGCATGATGGAAATGGGCATGATGTGTAGTGAACGCACATCTGTTGGCTGGGAGTGTGAGTGCAGAAGGCAGGCCAGTAGAGGGAGCATCTCTGTTGTCTGTCCTTTCTGCCAGCATCTTGGTTCCTAGACCTGCGTGGGTCATACAATAATGGTAGATTCTAACCATTTGGTTCCCCAAGACCCCTTGTCACCATCTGACCGAAACAGTTCTCTACACTCTTCCCTTTAGAAAATCTTCTGCCTCATCACACATACTCTATATATACCCTCTTGTTCCCCCTCCCCTTTAGGCCTTTTCTCTCTGCTCCTAGTCCCTTTCCCACTTTGATGTCTCCCCACACACATACACATGAATACTTAGAATCCAACTGTCCCTGTGAGAGAATGTGGTATTTGTCTTTATGAATCCAGTTTAAATCTCGTAATGTAATTCCATTTCTGATTCTATTGCGTGTAAGTACCATATTTTTTTCTTTTTCATATTTATTGAGCTCTGCATTTTTCTCTGCTCCCCTCCCTGCCTCTCTCCTCCCCCCCTTCAACCCTCCCCCAAGGTCCCCATGCTCCCAATTTACTCAGGAGAGCTTGTCTTTTTATACTTTCTACTTCCCATGTAGATTAGATCTATGTAAGTCTCTCTTAGTGTCTGTATTGTTGTCTAAGTTCTCTGGGATTGTGGTTTGTAGGCTGGGTTTCTTTGCTTTATGTTTATAAGTCACCTATGAGTGACTACATGTGATAATTGTCTTTCTGTGTCTGGGTTACCTCACTCAAAATAATATTTTCTAGTTCCATCCATTTTCCTGCAAAATTCAAGCTGTTGTTATTTTTTTCTGCTGTGTAAATGTTCCACATTTTTTTTTTAATCCATTCTTCAATTAAGGGGCATTTAGGTTGTTTCCAGGTTCTGGCTATGACAAACAAAGCTGCTATGAACATAGTTGAGCACATGTCTTTGTGGCACGATTGAGCATCCTTTGGCTATATACCTAAAAGAGGTATTACTGGGTCTTGAGGAAGGTTGTTTCCTAATTTTCTGAGAAATCGCCACTCTGACATCCAAAGGGGTTGTACCATCTTGCATTCCCACCAGCAGTGCAGAAGTGTTCCCTTTTCCCCACAACCTCTCCAGCATAAGTTGTCATCAGTGTTTTTGATCTTGGCCATTATTACAGGTATAAGATGGAATCTCGGAGTTGTTTTGATTTGCATTTTTCTGATGACTAAGGATGTTGAACATTTCCTTAAGTGTCTTTCAGCCATTTTAGATTCCTGTTGAGAGTTCTCTGTTTAGGTCTGTACTCCATTTTTTTTTTATTGGATTATGTGATGTTTTGGTGTCCAATTTCTTGAGTTCTTTGTATATTTTGGAGATCAGACCTCTGTCTGATGTGGGGTTAGTAAAGATCTTTTCCCATTCTGTAGGCTATCGTTCTGTCCTGTTGACCGTGTCCTTTGCTTTACAGAAGCTTTTCAGTTTCGGGAGGTCCCATTTATTAATTGTTTCTCTCAGAGTCTGTGCTGCTGGGGTTCTATTTAGGAAGTGGTTCCCTGTGCCAATGCATTCAAGTGTACTTCCTACTTTCTCTTCTATAAGGTTCAGTGTGGCTGGCTTTATGTTGAGGCGTCTTTGATCCATTTGGACTCGGGTTTTGTGCATGGTGATAGATATGGGTCTATTTTCATTCTTCTACATGTTGACATCCGGTTATGCCAGCACCACTTGTTGAATATGCTTTCTTTTTTCCATTTGATATTTTTTGCTTCTTTATCAAATATCAGGTGTTCAAAGATGTGTGGATTGATATCCGGGTCTTCTATTCGGTTCCATTGGTCCTCCTGTCTGTTCTTATGCCAATACCAGGCTGTTTTCAGTACTGTAGCTCTGTACTAGAGTTTGAAGTCAGGGATTGTGATGCCTCCAGAAGTTCTTTTGTTGCTCAGGATTGTTTTGGCTATCCTGGGTTTTTTGCTTTTCCAAATGAAGTTGAGTACCGTTCTTTCAAGGTCCTTGAAGAATTTTGTTGGGATTTTGATGGGCATTGCGTTGAATCTGTAGATTGCTTTCGGTAAGATTGCCATTTTTACTATGTTAATTCTGCCTACCCAAGAACATGGGCGGTCTTTCCATTTTCTGGTGTCTTCATCAATTTCTTTCATCAAAGATTTAAAGTTCTTGTCATATGATTCTTCCACTTGTTTGGTTAGAGTTACTCCAAGATATTTTATGCCATTTGTGGCTATTGTGAAGGGTGTTGATTCTCTGATTTCTTCCTCAGCCCTTTTATCATCTGTGTACAGGAGGGCTACTGATTTTTTTGAGTTAATCTTGTATCCTGCTACATTGCTGAATGTGTTTATGAGTTGTAGAAGTTCTTTGGTAGAATTTTTGGGATCACTTATGTAAACTATCATAT
>PVIU01003740.1:0-20975 GCA_004026605.1 Ondatra zibethicus | reverse complement strand
TTCCAATTTGTATCCCCTTGATCTCCCTTTGGTGCCTTATTGCTCTAGCTGGGACCTCAAGAACTATATTGAATAGGTATGGAGAGAGTGGACAACCTTGTCTTGTTCCTGATTTCAGTGGAATCGCTAGGAGTTTCTCTCCATTCAGTTTGATGTTGGCTGTTGGCTTGCTGTATATTGCCTTAATTATGTTTAGGTATGTTCCTTGTATCCCTGCTCTCTCCAAGATTTTTATCGTGAAGGGATGTTGTATTTTGTCAAATGCTTTTCAGCGTCTGATGAGATGATCATGTGGTTTTTATTTTTCAGCTTGTTTATATGGTGGATTACGTTGACAGATTTTCGTATGTTGAACCATCCCTGCATCTGTGGGATGAAGCCGACTTGATCATGGTGGATGATGGTTTTGATGTGTTCTTGGATTCGATTTGCTAGTATTTTATTTAGTATTTTTGCATCAATGTTCATGAGTGAGATTGGTCTGTAATTCTCTTTCTTAGTATTGTCTTTCTGTGGTTTGGGTATCAGGGTAATTGTAGCCTCATAAAAAGATTTTGGCAATGTTCCCTCTTTCTATTTTGTGGAATAATTTGAGGAGTATTGGTATTAGTTCCTCTTTGAAAGTCTTGTAGAATTCTGAGCTGAAACCATCTGGTCCTGGGCTTTTTTTGGTTGGGAGACTTTTGATGACTGTTTCTATTTCTTCAGCAGTTATTGATCTGTTTAATTTGCTTATCTGGTCTTGATTTAATTTAATTTAAGTGATATTTATCCAGAAAGTTGTCCATTTCCTTTAAGTTTTCCAATTTTGTGGAGTACAGGTTTTCAAAATATGACCTGATGATCTTCTGTATTTTCTCCGTGTCTGTTGTTATGTCCCTTTTTTCATTTCTGATTTTATTAATTTGGATGTTCTCTCTCAGCCTTTTGGTTAGTTTGGATAAAGGTTTCTCTATTTTGTTGATTTTTCTCGAAGAACCAATTCTTTGTCTCATTGATTCTTTGTATTTTCTTTGTTTCTGTTTTGTTGATTTCAGCTCTCAGTTTGATTATTTCCTGCCGTCTAGTTCTCTTAGGTGAGTTTGCTTCTTTTTGTTCTAAAGTTTTCAAATGTTCTGTTCACTAGAGTGGGATTTTTCTAGCTTCTCTATGTAGGCATTTAGTGCTACGAACTTGACTGTTAACACTGCTTTCATTGTGTCCCATAAATTTGGGTATGTTGTGTGGTCATTTTCATTGAATTTTAGGAAGTTTTTAATTTCCCCTTTTTTTATGCAATCTTTTTTTTTTAAGATTTATTTATTATGAATACAGCATTCTGCCTCCATGTATGCCTGCACGCCAGAAGAGGGCACCAGATTTCATTAAAGATGGTTGTGAGCCACCATGTGGTTGCTGGGAATTGAACTCAGGACCTCTGGAAGAGCAGACAATGCTCTTAACCACTGAGCCATCTCTCCAGCCCCTAATTTCCTGTTTTATTTCTTCCTTGACCCATTGATGATTCAGATGAGCATTGTTTAATTTCCATGTGTTTGTGGGTTTTCTGGAATTGGTATTGCTGTTGACTTCTAGTTTTAAAGCATGGTGATCTGATAGGTATATTGGGTTAGTCCAATTTTTTTGTATTTGTTGAGGTTTGTTTTGTTACTGAGTATGTGGTCAGTTTTTGAGAAGGTTCTATGAGGTGCTGAGAAGAAGGTATATTCTTTTCTGTTTGGATGGAATATTCTATAGATGTCTGCTATGTCCATTTGAGTCATAACATTTGTTAGTTCTCTTATTTCTCTGTTCATTTTTTGTCGGATTGACCTGTCCAGTGATGAGAGGGGAGGGTTTAAGTCTCCCACTATTAGTCCGTGGGGTTTAATATATGATTTAAGCTTTCAAAGTATTTCTTTGACATATGAAGGTGCCCTTGTATTTGGGGCATAGATGTTCAGTATTGAATTTCCTCTTGATGGATTTTCCCTGTGACTAATATGAAATGTCCTTCTTTGTCTCTTTTGACTGATTTTAGCTTGAAGTCGATGTTGTTAGATATTAGGATAGCTACACCGCTTGTTTCTTAGGTCCGTTTGATTGGTATATTTTTTTCCCCAACCTTTTACTTTGAGGTTGAGATGCGTTTCTTGTATGCAGAAAAGGGATGGATTCTGTTTTTGTATCCAATCTGTTAGCCTGTGCCTTTTTATGGGTGAGTTGAATCCATTTACATTACGGGATGTTAATGACAAGTGGTTGCTATCCCCTGTTAATTTGGTTTTCATCGTTGGTGATATGTTATTTTGTGCGTTTTCTTCTTCTTCGGGATTTGCTGTAATGAGATCATCTGTTATGTGTGTTTTTGTTGGTGTAGCCATCTTCCTTCGGTTGGAGTTTTCCTTCTAGTATTTTTGTGTAGGGCTGGGTTTGTGGCTAGGTATTGGTGAAATCTAGATTTGTCATGGAATATCTTATTTTGTCCTTCTATGGTGATCGACAGTTTTGCTGGGTATAGTAGCCTGGGCTGGCATCATGGTCTCTTAATGTCTGCATAATGCTTGACTATGACCTTCTGGCTTTCATTGTCTCCACTGAGAAGTCAGGTGTAATTCTGATAGGTCTACCTTTATGTTACTTGTCCTTTTTCCTTTGCAGCTCTTAATATTCTTTCTTTACTCTGTATGTTTAGTGTTTTGATTATTAAGTGGCGAGAGAACTTTTTTTTGGATCCAGTCTATTTGGTGTTCTTTAAGCTTCTTGTATCTTCATAGGCATATGTTTCTTTAGGTAGGGAAAGTTTTCTTCTATGATTTTGTTAAATAAATTTTCTGTGCCTTTGAGTTGACTTTCTTCTGCTTCTTCTATACCTATTATTCTAAGATTTGGCCTTTTTATGTTGTCCCATATTTCATGGGTATTTTGGGTTAAGCTTTTGTTAGATTTAATGTTTTCTTTAACTGATGAGTCTGTTTCCTCTGTTTTATCTTCTGCACTTGAGATTCTCTCTTCCATTTCTTGTATTCTGTCGTTTGTACTTGCATTTGTGGTTCCTGTTGTTTTCCTCATTATTTCTGTTTCTATAATTCTTTATTTTTTTATCTCAGTTTTCAAGTTCTGAATAGTTTCTGTTATATGTTTGAGTTCTTTTTCTTAGTTTTCTTTAAGTGATTTGCTGATATTTTCCAATTTTTTGTTTGTTTTTTCTTCCATTTCTTTAAGGTAATTTCTCATTTCATCTTTAAGAATTTCAGATATTCTCTTGTGGTTATCTTTTAGATCATTTCTTCTGGGTCATGCATATTTGGTTGTTCAGGTCTCACTTTTTTTTGTAGGGTCTTTGGGTTTCACTGGTATTGTGTTGCTCTTTGTAGTGTGTAGCTTGAGATCTTACCTTTTCTACTCATCTTTTCCTCTAATAGGTGTGGTTGGGGCTGTCTGAGATTCTGTTGAATAATCTTCTAGGTGCCAGTAGATCGAAAGCTAAAATGGTTTTCCTTGTGGTACAGTCAGTGTCACAGTTTTAGTTACTCCGTTGGTTATTCCTGTTCCTGGAGGTAGCTCAGTGCTCCTGTGTTTTGTTCTGTTCCCTTGGAATTTGCTGTCTCAGGCCTACTTTGGTCTAGGCTGCTGGCTTTGATCTGTTTCTGTAAAGCTTGGTCTGGATCTCCTCTTGCAGAAGTCCCTGGCTTGGAGTTAGACCTGTTCTGGTGGCGACAGCTGACTCTGGATCTGGTCACTGGTTCAATCCTGATCCACTGTGTCCGGACCGGGTTTGCGCCTGGCTTCTGCTCCTCCTCGAGCTTGTTCTCTGTGTCTTAGGTATCTGGTTCAGTCCCACTCTGTGTCTTAGATGTCTGGTTCAGTCCCACTCTGTGTCTTAGATGTCTGGTTCAGTCCCACTCTGTGTCTTAGATGTCTGGTTCAGTCCCACTCTCTGTCTTAGATATCTGGTTCAGTCCCACTCTGGTTCCGGTGGAGGTCATGGACTCTGAGTCAGGTTGGCTCAATCCTGATTCTGCCAGTGTCCCAGGACTGGGTTGGCTCCCAGGGCTGGATTTCCTCCTGGCTTCTCCTTCAGGTGGATCTTGTTTCCTCTGGCTCTCTCTGTCCTAGGAGTCTTGTTCAATTCCATTCCTGTGGAATTTGTTGCCCAATGTGGAGTTCCTTGCCTCAGGGCAATTTTGGCTTAGGTTACTGGCTTTGACCTGGGTTCCCTCATGCAGAAGTCCCTGGGTTGGAGTTGGACCTGGAAAGGTTTCTGGTTCCCATCCACTGCCTGGGAGGTTCTGGGGTCGGGTGTGCCCAAACCCGCAGGGGACCTGCTTACTTCCTTAGAGTTCTCAGACTCATGCTGGGACCCGCAGGGGTTCCAGGTTCCTGCCTATTCCCCTTGATGTCCAAACCAATGCTCAAACCCACGGGGACCTGGCTCAAGCTAACTTTCTCTGAGGTCCCAGATTCGTGCCTGACCCCGTGGAGATCTCTGTTTCCTGCCTGTTCCCTCGGAGGACCCAGCCTCACTCATGCCCAGGCTGATGGAGATCCTGGCTCCAGCCTAGTTCCTGGGATGTCCTAGACTCTAGCCCAGACCCATGGGAGTGTTGGCCTACGTCAACTCCCTTGGCTGTCCCAGATTCACATCCGGACCCTCAGCAGTCTCTGGCTCTGGCTCACTTGTTCAGCGGTTACTCCCTTGTACCTGTTCTGGTGGAGATCATTGGCTCTGGATCTGGTGGCTGGGTCAGTTGTGCTCCGCTCGTGTCCTGGGACTCAAGTACCACATTTTCTTTATTGGTGTATCCGTTCATGTCCACCAAGGCTGGTTCTGCACACTAGCAGTTAGACATCATGCATCAGTGGACAAGGATGCGCAACTACTTCTGGGGTGCTGGCATAGAACCCTGGATCACTTCATCCATGATCCTCCATTCCAAGGCTGTCCATGTTCTAACACCCATACAGCTGCATCAGCTTACATTCCTACCATCAGTACATAATAAGGCTTCCTCTTTACTCCTTGTCCTTATTACCACATTCCTTTTTTTTTTAAATGACAGCCATTCTGACTGGAGTGAGATAGAATCTCAAAGCATTTTTTAAAAATTTATCTTTGTTTGTGTGTGGGGTTTTGATGCCTGTGTGCCATGGTTTATCTGGGGGTTTAAGAGGATAACTTAGGGGAGTATGTTCTCTTCTTTCACCATGTAGTCCTGAGGATTGAAATTAGGTTGTCAGGTATGGGGACAAGGGCCTTTATCTGTTGGCCATCTCCCTGGCCTTCAAAATACTTGCATTCACCTGATGGTTAAGGATGTTGAGCACTTCATTGGCCATTCGCATTTCTTTCCTTGAGAACTGTCTTTTCAGCTTATTGACCATTTATTGATTGGTTGATTTGGGTTTTTGGTGTTTAATTATTGGAGTTTCCATGCTAGGTGAAAGGAGAGAACATATGACATGTGCCCGCAGCTGCTGCCTCCTGGTGCTCTGGTGCTGCTGGAAGGCTCCTTCGCTGTGGACCAGCTACATCTTTTGTGAAGCTTCATCTGGGGAGATGGGTACAAAGAGTCAAGACTGAGAATAATGGTTGTATTAACTTGAAGGCGGTAGGGCAGATGTTTCTGTGATTCTCTTGATTAAGAGGCACATACAACGTAGTGAACTAATGTTTGTCAGTGAGACAGATTAGTTCCAGTTGATGGACAGTCAGTCGATGAACCAGACAGATCTACGCAGCTGGAAATGTTGGACAAAAATAGAAGAAGCAGTTAAGAGGTGAGGGGAACCTGCTCTTCCAGAATCCTGTCACAGAGGAAGAATACATCCGCAGAAAGTACAGTTTGGTTCCCGTCCTCACTACTACAAAATAGCTTTCTGTCTTTAATTTCCCCTTCTCCATTCTCTTATTGGACTTAAATAGCTTCTGTGTGTCTGCACAAGCATGCTGTACTTCTTTTTATTTAACTGAATGTTCTGTTTTGTTTGGCTTTAAATGGAGATGGAGGTATGGGGAAAGTAACCACCATCTTTCCCTATTTAGTGGCACGCTTATTCAACCCTTTCCTTTATATTCTAGTGGTTATTGTTCTCTTTTATTTTTTTTTAAACCAACAACATAAAAATCTTTGCATACCTTGTTTTTGGAAATTTTTAATGTTTTCTATTTATCACTGTAAAACCAGGGATGACTCTATAACTTTTGTAAATAGCTTTTTACATGTAGATGATTGTGCGTTGTTTTTTTGTTTTGTTTTTTTTTTTTTTTTTTTTTTTTTTTTTTTTTGCGGGGGGAGAGTTGTTTGAGACAAGTTCTCTAAAGAAAAGTATTTTGTGAGCAGTTTTTAATTCCCTTCCATCCTCCTTGCCAATTAGAATTGTTTCCTGCACTGTTGGAGTCTTTTTTAGGAAGTCTGGGTCTGCCTAGACCTTGAAGTGTTTTGTTTGCAGGTGTTTCCTCTAGCTCAGTGGTTCTCCACCTTCCTAATGCTGGGGCCGACCTCCGCACAGCTCCTCACACTGTGGTGGCCCCCAACCATAAAATGATGTTCATTGCTACTTCATAATAATGAAGTAATAGTAAGTATTATGAAGTAGAGTAATTTTTCTATTACTATGAATTGTAATGTAAATATCTGACATACAGGTGGTCTTAGGAAACCCCTGTGAAAGGACATGGGACCCCTCCCGAGAGGGGTCACGACCTACAGGTTGAGAACCACTGCTCTAGTCTAGAATTGGGAATGTAGCTCAGTGGTAGAGTACCTGCCTAGCATGCACAAGGCCTTGGGCTCAATGCCCAGCACCATTAAAGAACATTTGTGACAGAATGTATCTCCTTCACAATGTGTGTTAGTTAGAAATTTCCAGTTTCTATGGTAGTTAGTGGCAGGGTCTTTCTTATTTTTGCTGCTGTGCATTCTAGACTAGCTGTAACACCCTATTCTGCGTTACCCTCTCAGTACAGTTCGTGAGCCGGGCAAGGGCCTGGAGATTGAAGGAACACACCAGAGACCTGGGTCTTTGGAAAGGAGATCAGCCGAATGCCATTTTTTCAACCTTGGGGAAATCCTTAAATACCTAGCTGCACAAGGAATTTCCCCCAGGCAGGTGGGAAATTGCTATACCCAAGATGGAATAAACACTGCCCTACAGCTAATCACCAGGCAGGGCAGAGGGAGCACAGGAACAAACCAGAAACTGTCCTCAGCATGAACCCCAGGAGCCAGGGGGTAGACCCGTGCCCTACAACTAGCTGGTCTGTGAACTTTCAGGCAATTCTGTCTCTGTCTGCTTTCTACCCAACTATAGCCATTCAGGAATTGTAAATATGTGCTTTGTTGTTGTTCTGGGCTTGGAAGGATAGCAGTTTGATGGTTGAGCCAAGTCCCTGGTCCTGAAAGATCTTGAAATAAGGAGATTGTCCAGAATTATCCAGATAGGACCCAGTGTAATTACAAGGGTCCTTGGACGTGGAACATGGAAGCAAGAAAGTTCCAGGAGCAAGGGCATCCATCATAGCAGAGATTGAACTGATGGGATTACTGATCTGAAAATGGAGAAGTTTCCTGGACTAAGGGGTACAGTCAGCCTCTAGAACTGAAAAGGTAAAATGGGTTTTCCCCTGGATCATCCAGAAGAGCTTCAGTGAGACTGATGTTAGAACTAACTTCTTTTATTTTTAAGTTTTAATTATTTTTACTTTTTAAAGATTTGTTTAAAACAATTTTACGTGCATTGATTTTTCACCTGTGTGTGTCTGAGCTGCCATGTGGGTGCTGGGAATTGAATCCAGGTCCTCTGTAAGAGAAGCCAGTGTCTTAACCACTGAACCATCTCTCCAGCCCCTAGAATTAACTTCCTTATAGTAAACTTCAGTTGTTTGAAGGTGTTAAATCTGTTGTAAGATTGTTTAGGAGCAGCAGAAAGCAAATAATGGTTGTGCCTTTGTCCTAGAGATGTTCCCAACAGCCTTGCTGAGAGCCATTAGGGACTGACCGGGCCTGAACCTAATTCTGACCATTAATCATAAGGTGAAAACTTACGTTATTTCTTCCCCATCTGTCTAGCACCATTGGCTTTTGTCTCTTTCCTTCTGGTAAGCCAAGATACTTGGCCAAGGATTCTAAAAATATTTTTCTTTGGGGGTCTGGGGATGGGCCTCAGTAAATATAGTACTTGCCTAACATACAGAATTCTGGGTTTGATCCCTACCACCACATAAACCAGGCCAAACCTGTAATCCAGAAGAACAGGATAAGAAGTTCATTTTTGGGGCAGGAGAGGTAGCTCAGTTGGCAATACTAAGTACTAGCCCTGGGACCAGCTAAAAATATTCATCATCTTCAGTTGTATTGTAACTTTGAGACCAGTCTAGGATACACAAGGCCCTATTTTGATGTTTATTTTCCCCCTTGGATTGGGGATTTAGTGATAGAGTACTTGCCTAGCATATCTGTATTCAGTCTGCAAAAACAAGCCTTTTTTTCTCATGAAAAAGTTGAGTATCTGTGTAGAGAGGTGGCACTTGCTGCTCTTCCACGGGACTAGAGTTCTTTCCAACACTCATGTAATGTTGTGACTTACTGCTTATAATGCCAGCTCCAAGGGGGCCATGCCCTCTCCTGGCCTCCAGAGGCACCTACTAAACACACACACACATCCATCCATGTGTATATATATGTAAATAAAGTTGAATCCAAGGAGAGAACTTTTTTAAAAATGCTGGGTGTGGTGGCACATGCCTTACACTCTGAGTTTGAAGCAAGCTTTGATCTACAAAGTGAGTTCCAAAATAGCCAGGACTGTTAGAAAAACCCTGTCTTGAAAAGGCAAAGGAGAAAAAAACGTATATCAAGATGGCAGATGGCTCAGTGGATAAAGCACTTGGTGTACAAGCATGAGGACCTAAGTCCTGCTGTCCAGAAGCCACTGAAAGGCAGGGTGTGGGGGCAGCTCTGAGAGGCAGACTCCAGAGTCAGTGAGAGACCCTGCTTTAAATAAAGTTGGAAAAGTGATTGAGGGGCTGGAGAAGGATGACTCAGTGATTAAGAGCGCTGGCTGCTCTTCTAGAGGACCTGGGTTTGATCTCAGCACTCAGGTGGCTCACAGATATCTATAATTCCAGTTCTAGGGGATCTGATCTCTGTTTTCTAGTCTCCCCAAGTATGACACACAGTGATGTGCAGACAAACATACATGCAGATAAAACATTCATATACGTAAAATGATAAAACCTAAAAAATGTAAATGATTGAAGAAGACATCCTAATGTTAACCTCTGGCTTTCAGGCTTGACTACACAGCAAACACACTTTGTACATGTGTACTTTGTACACACATGTGTACACTTTGTATACACACATACCAAAAAGAAAAGAAAAAATCGACTGTCCGTTTTGATAGCCAGTAAATGCTTATGAAAAGAGAAGGTAAAAATTTCCCAAAGACAAGTCACTTAAGCTGACCAAGTCAAGAGTTAGACTACTGAGTGAGTTAGATACAGCAGTACATGCCTGTAATCCTGGCTGGCTGTTCTGAAGACTGATGCTAGTCCAGGAGTTCAAGGGCAACAGCAGACATTCCCATCTTCAAAATAAATAGGAAAGAAAGAAAAAAATGAGAGAATTATGTAATGTTATCTAAAGCATTATTTATTGGGGATTGGGATTGCATGCATGTGTATGTACCTTTCTCTGTAGATACACGTGCCCCTGTGTGGCTTCGTAAGGCCACAGGTTGGCATCAGATGTCGTCTATGACTCTCCATCCTAGTTTTTGAGGCAGAGTCCTTTCGTTGAACCTGAAGCTCATCACTTGTTCAGAGTGACTGGTCAGTAAGTCCTTGAGATCATACTATCTCATCCTTTGGGTGCTGGAGTTACAGGCATACATCACACTAGCCTTTCCTGGGCAGCCAAACTCAGCTCTTAGTGTTTGCATAGCAAATACTTGACCCTCTGAACCATCTCCCCAGCCCTCCATAATTTTTTTACATGTATACACCCAAACAATCTTGTATAGGTTTTTAATCTTTGCTCATGAAATTTTATGTCCCTTCTACAAGAGGGAATTGCTCTCTGAGAAAAGACAGTTATAAAGTTTTGAATATTATATGATGAATATTTTCAAATTAAAATTTACCTTTGACATGGTTTTAAACTTTATTGTCGGGCCTTTGAGCCACCACAATTCTAAGGAAGATTTTAGAATCAGTAGTGTCACATTTTTTATATTACATTAGAAGAAAAACTTGCATCTTGTGTGTCTTAAGTATCAAAGTATAAAACATAATTATTTTAGGTAGTAAATATACAGTTTTCCTGAACTTTATGGAGACATTAGGGTAAACAGAAATAATGTTTTTGAGGCCCTGTGAAGGCTGAATGTAAGAAGGCACTTGCCCCCGTGCTGCAGGATTGACCACCTGAGTTCAGGCTCCAGAACCCACTTAAGACTGAAGAGAGAACCAATCCCACTAAATTGTCCTTGAATATACATACATGTATGCTGACCTGACACATATATCATATGAACATACAAATAATTCTCTCATTTCCTTATTTATGGTTTTTCAAGACAAGGTTTCTCTGTGTAGCCCTGGCTATCCTGGAACTCAGTCTGTAGACCAGGCTGACCTCAAACTCATAGATTCACCTGCCTCTGCTTCTGAGTGCAGGGGTTAAAGGCATGTATTACTGCACCCAGCATAATTTTAATGTCCATATAATGTCAATGGTGCACACCTGCAAGCCTAGCGCTTGGTAGAGACAGTAGGTTCAGTAGTAGACAGAGGTTCTCTGGCTTACAGCTTGATCTGCATACTGAGTTAGTTCCAGGACTGCCATGCTATGATGAGAGATCTAGCAAATAAATAAATAAAAAGGAAAGGAAAGCTTTAGATGTGGATATGATGTCTGCAGGGGTGGGGCTGGAAGAGGGAGTCAGATCCACTGGGACTGGAGTTACACATGGTTGTGAACTACCATGTGGGTGCTGGGAATTGAACCCAAGTCGTAGAAGATTAGCCAGTGCTCTTAACCCCTGAACTATCTCTCAAGCCCTAGCAGTCATTTAAATTGGAATGTTAGACTACCAGACATCTGTTTTTCTCGTCTCTTGCACATGATTTGGCTTGTTCAGTTTGTGTTTATTTGATCATAAGTGTTGGTGGCCTCTGAGGTGTACAGATGGCTCTTAATGAAGGAACTAGAGCATACTAGAATTTTGCTGCCTGACTCTCATTGGCTCCAGTCTGTCCAGTCTGTTTCTAGTTACTTGTCACTCTGTCTGGTCACTGTTTTGTGCCAAACTCCAGGTGTGGATTGACTTCACACCCCATTCTCTTTACTGATCAAGACAAAGAGATAACCTTGAGTTGGATTAATCCCTATACTTGATTTTTGGGAGAATTAGGAGTGGGCCAAAACACAATCTCACTATGTAGCTCAGGCTGGCCCAGGCTATCTCTTCCTCCATAGTGCTGAGACTATAAACATGCACCACCACCGCTGGCTTTATAAGGATTTTTGTTATTATTACTTTGGTTTTTTTGTTTTGGTTTGGTGTTTGTTTTTCAAGACAGGGTTTCTCTGTAACTTTGGAGCCTGTGTTGGAACTCACTCTATAGACCAGGTTGGCCTCGAACTCACAGAGTCTCTGCCTCCCAAATGCTGGGATTAAAGGCATGCATTACTGACATCCAACTGATAAGGATTTCTTTAAAGACTTCTTTTTAGTTGGTAATGGTGGTACACATATCAAGCCTTTTCTCTTTATTGATTAATTGCCTCTGCTGCTTCATTATCGTAATGAGAAGCGGAGTAATACGTTCTCAAACTTAATAACTTTAGATGGCTGACCAATAGATTTTGTGTGTGTTTGTGTTTGTGTGGCGGGGCAAGATGTTTTGTTTCCTACTGCTGTCAAACCCAAGGCCTTGCTCAGGCTAGATGAGCTGTTTACCACTGAGCTGTATCTCTGACCCTCACCAGTAGGTTATTATTTTTTAGACAGGGTCTCACTCTGTAGGCCAGGCTGCCTTGAAACTCATGTAGATCAGACTGGCCTGGAACTCACAGAGATTTACCTGCCTCTGCCTCTCAAGTGCTAAGATTAAAGTCATGTGCCACCATACCCAGTTATTTTTAAAATTTTTATTAGCATATATTAATTTTACTTGATAATGGATCTCATGATATTTTCATACATGTATGTAATGTATTTTGATCATATACACTTCCCATTCTTCTCTCTTGTCCCTCTTATTTTTTTCTTTTCCCAATGAGGCCCTTTGTATTTTCATGTTCCTGTTTTGTTTTATAGTTTAATTAGTTATTTACAAGATCATGGCTAAGGGATTCTTTATAGGAACATGGACAATATGCCATTGGCTACGCAGTGAAAAGAAATGTCTGCCTTTCCCAGCACACATCAATTAACTGCCTAGAGATCCTCAGGGAGTGATGGGCTTCGTGAGCCTCCCCCATACCCCAGCAGTTGTTAAGTACCTATAGATCCTCAGAGAATACAGGGGCCTCATGAGCTCTTCCCCTTCCATGATGGAATGTTGGTGAACCCACTCTTGTACAGGTTGGTAATCACGCCTGCTGAAAACACAGCAGCCATCAGTGCCAGCAAGGTAGCATGCCAAAGCACTCCACCCTTTTGGCTCTTTATTCTCTGCCCACCCCCTCTTCCATGATGCTCCTGAGCCTTACTTAGGGTGATACAGAGGTTCTGTTTAGAAAAGTATTCATTATGTTAGTCAAGCACTCTGCCGTTGAGCTTCATTCCTCCATTCTGTGAGCATTCAACAGTCACTTATTCGTTGTTTTGTTTTGTTTGAGACAGAGTTTCTCTGTGTAGCTGGCTGTCCTGGAACTTGCTCTGTAGACCAGGCTGGCCTTGAACTCTCAGAGAGCCACCTGACTCTGCCTCTCCTGTGCTGGGATTAAAGGTGTGCACCACCACCATCCCAACAATCATTTATTCTTAATACTTTGACCAGTTATGAGTCTTGTTGTATATACTGCCCACTGCAAAAACAATCTCTGTTCAAAGTTGAGAGCATTGCCTATCTATGGAGAAAAAAATGCATACTTTTTAAGACAGTTTGACCGAGACACATCATGTCTGGTGCTACTATTCATTATTTATTTTAAGGATTTGCGTGTAAGTCTGTAGTGTGAAACTGCTGTTTCTGTGAGCAGAATATTTGGGTTTTCTTGAAGAGGTTTTAAGCCTGGCCTCCTGGGGATCACTCCTGGATCATCTTGACACTATTGATTAGCCACTGGTCAAAGGTCATACATAAATACCTTGAACTAGGAAAGCTTCTGCCTTTGGAAGAGATCATTGTGTAGGTTGGGGGAATGTATTCAAAGTTCGGGCAATTTATAAACTTAACCCTAGCCTTTATATAGCAAGATTCTCGTGTCTGTTTCAATCCTTTATCTGCGGAAGGAATCACATTCAGCTGTAGCTCTGTAGATAACCAGCGTTCCTAACATCCAGTCTTTTTCATGCTCAATAGTTTTATGCAAGTGCACAGCCTTTCAAGCCACCCAAGGTAGAAACTTATTAAGGCTCACCACAGCTGTGCAACTCTCCAGTTTTCCCACTATTCTGGCAGGTCTGTTGGTTTGTTGCTTACCTTGGAATTTCAGTCTTGGTTTCCTGCAGCATTGACCTGCCCCAGTTTTCTGTTGTCATGAACACTATTTTTTTTTTTTTTTTAGCAGTATACCTGCAAATGTAGCTTCGTTATTGTCCCTGATATTCTGGATTCAAATGGCATGGTAATGATAGTAACAGTCCTGTTCCAGAATGCATACTTCTCTCTTCTGACCTGTAGTTCAGTAGTATGTTGTTGTTGGAACAGGTTCTCGTGTAGTCTACATTGGCCTCAAACTCAAAAGTCTTCCTACTTCAGCCTCCCAAGGACATGATTATAGGCAGTCTTCATGCCCAGCTAGTAGTTTTTCTGAGTAAATGCTTTTCAGTTTGTTTAATGTCGCTGCCCAATTTCCAGAGGCTAAGTGTAGTTGTCTTTGACTCATTTGTCTAGCAGTTTTTGGGAAGAGGCTTTATTGAGCTCACTCTAGCAGTGCAGCAGTTGTATCCCTTGCCTACTTTTTATGATGAAAAAAAAATCAAATCCAAGGCTTGTTATAGGCAACTGCTCTGTCACTAAGACCTACCTCAGCCTTCTGTTTAGTTTATACAGTTCTCTTATGCTCCATATTTTGAAGATAAAAGCTCTTACTCATATTGTTTTTGGTGGGTGTTATATGCTCCTGTGTGAAGGTTTGTGTGCCCAGGCAAGTGTATGGGAGTAAAAAGAGGACTCTATTTGTGCTGCGGCCTACGTGCGGAGTTAAAGGAATTTTGTGGAGTCTCATCCTCCCTCTAGAACTTTCACATGAGAGTTCCAGAAGTTGAACTCGGGTCATCAGGCTTGAGTAGACCGGGCCTTTACCCACTAAGCCAGGCAAGTTTCATCCTTTTAAGTAAACACAACCAATTTTCCTGGCACAGTGTATTGAGGAGACTTATTTTTCTTTTATATCTTTTTTTGCCCTTTGTAAAAATAGTTTAAAAATTATTTTAAATAATTTTTAAAATAAAAATATTTTTAAATTTATTTCTGGGTTTCATTTACTGGACTCCCCTTTTTTTCTTCCCCTTTTTTCTTTTTCTTTTTCTTTTTTTTTTTTGAAACAGGGTTTCTCTGTAGTTTTGGAGCCTGTCCTAGAACTCACTCATAGACCAGGCTGGCCTCGAACTCACAGAGTTCCGCCTGTCTCTGCCTCCCAAGTGCTGGGATTAAAGGCGTGTGCCACCACTGAGCAAAGAGCTGTGAGAGTGCCAGAGACTGCGTTTTGTTTTTGCTTTTTTAAAGGTTTTTTGAGACAGGATTTTCTGTAGCTTTGAAGCCTGTCCTGACCTGCTCTGTAGACCAGGCTGGCCTAGAACTCACAGGGATCCTCCTGTCTCTGCCTCCTATTTTCATTTTTAAAAAATACTCATGTGTGAGTATATACGCACCTGAGCTATGTGGCACAGATGTGGAGGTCAGGGCAGTGTGTGTGAGTGTATGTGCATTTGAACTATGGCATAGATGTGGAGGTCAGGGCAGTGTGTGTGAGTGTATGTGCATTTGAACTATGGCATAGATGTGGAGGTCAGGGCAGTTGTGTGTGAGTGTATGTGCACCTGAGCTATGGCACAGATGAGGTCAGAGGGCAGTGTGTGAGTGTATGTGCACCTGAGCTATGGCACAGATGAGGTCAGAGGGCAGTGTGTATGAGTGTATGTGCACCTGAGCTATGACACAGATGAGGTCAGAGGGCAGTGTGTGTGAGTGTATGTGCACCTGACCTATGGCACAGATGTGGAGGTCAGGGCAGTTGTGTGTGCACCTGACCTATGGCACAGATGTGGAGGTCAGGGCAGTTGTGTGTGCACCTGACCTATGGCACAGATGTGGAGGTCAGGGCAGTTGTATGTGAGTGTATGTGCACTTGAGCTATGGCACAGATGCGTGAGAGGACAGCTTACTGAGTCAGTTCTCTCCCACCATGTGGGTTCTGAAGATCACTTTGGCAGCAAAGTGCCTTTACCCATTGAGTTACCTATTAGCCCATGCAGTTTTAATTACATAAATCAGAAAGTGTGATGCCTCTAACTTTTTCCATTTTCAGAATTGTTTTAGCTATTTCAAAGTCTTTCGTGATTCCCTAAGACTTTTAAGATTAGAGTCACTTTATTGTTTCCCCATTCTTTTACATCATAGATTGACTTACAATGATTTTTGCATATCAGTCCCAGTTCACATTTCTCATTGTATTCTCGATTATCCTTACCAAGGTAAAATATTTTTCATATTTATCTCAGCTAAGTCAGAATCTGGTGATGTTCAGATTCATGAGTGTCCGCCGTATTTCATGTATTTTCATACGTAGTAAGTCTAGGCCAATAGTTCTTCACTCTGGCCATACCCTAGTGTTCCTTTAAAATGCTGATGGTTAGAGTCTGCCCGTGGTAGTTTGAATGAGAAATGACCCCATCCCCCATGAGCATTTGAACACTTTTCCAAATAACGAGTTTATTTGGGCTTAGGTTTTGAGAGGGCTTAGGGTTGGTGTCCTTTGGGGTAGATTTAGGTGGTGCAGGCTTAATGGAGGAGGTTTGTCATTTGGAGTGAACTTTGAGATTAAAGCGTCAAGCCCCTTCTAGTTTGTTGTTTCTGCTGTACTTGTGGTTCAAGATGTGAGCTCTCTGTGACTGGGCATAGTGGCACGTGCCTTTAATCCAGCACTCAAGATCCAGAGGCAGACAGATCTCTGTGAGCCTGGTCTACACAGGGAGACCCTGTCTCAAGGGGTGGGGGGGAGAGGTGAACTCTCAGATTTCTGCTCCTGCCATTCTATTTGATGCCAAGCCTTCCTGCCGTGATGAACTCAGTAGCCCTCTCAAACCCTAAGCTCACATAAACTCATTATCCCATAAGTTGCTTTCAGCCATTGTGTTTATCGCAGCAGTGGAGAAGTAAGCACTACACCACCCTGGACTATTTGAGTATGATTCTAGGTGGTCATCACTTTTATGTATGATTTTTAAGGTTAGGTAAGTTGGAAAGATACATATTAAATATAAATTTTAAAGTTTTTACTCAGACTAAAATCTACAAAAAAAAAAATTTTAGAATAGCCGGGTGGTGGTGGCGCATGCCTTTAATCCCAGCACTCGGGGAGGCAGAGACAGGCGGATCTCTGTGAGTTCGAGGCCAGCCTGGTCTACAAGAGCTAGTTCCAGGACAGGCTCCAAAGCCACAGAGAAACCCTGTCTCGATAAAAACAACAACAAAAAGTTAGAATAGTAACTGGCATGTTAATTAGTAGGTGTGTTCCCCCATAAGTCAGTAGAATTCTGTGCTTGTTTGTAAATGTGTATATGACTTTCTTTTATAGTGAATTATTATACACTTCTGTTTAAAGTTGTTCCTTGAAAGCCTTCCATGTTCTCACAAATGCGTGTTCTTGGCAATTCACAAGTGAAGAGTATGAACAAAGTGGGAAGAATATATGGAATTACTTGGTTTATGCATTAAACTAGTTTAAATAACTCTTTGCTGTCCTTTTTGGAAATTATACCATAAAGGATACTTGCTTAAAATAATGAGGAATTGTATCATTGGAAGGCCATGTCCTTAGTGTTTAAAAAAAGAAGAAAGAAACTAAATACTTTGGCCTAGTCACAATCTCCATTTCAAAGCGTCTTCAGACTAAAAGCTTATTCTTCACTTAAGTGACTTCTCTCCAGCCATATTTAGGAGTTCATCTAGGTTATAAACCATATGCTGTTCCAGATGGGGTGAAACGAGCATCGAGAACCCTGGAGGGAGAGGTGAGGGCGCAGCCCTTCAGTTTATCCTCTATCTCTAGTGCAGATATTTGAAGAAATGAGAGCCTGGAGTGGGGCATCCACTTACATCTCTGAGGAGTGGCTGAATAGAGTGTGCTCTATCGAGTGTACTTTTGATGTTGTTGCCAGTCTTTTTCAAATGTACACGTGACACTGTCTGAAGAAATACTAGAAACACCTGGTAAACATTTTTCTGCTATCTATTGTTAAGCTATATTCAGTTGATTGCATTTTAAAGCTTGGTTTTTCTGCTTGGTATCAGTGATAATCAGGTTACATATAGGGTGTGTGTGAGCTGCTGACTTTAGTAGGTGAGCCTGTGTAAGTGTGTAAGACAGTAATGGGAGCTTACTGTGCTTAGACTTGAAGGGAATGCTTGTTTTAGACGTCTGTCCTGTGGTTTCCACAGTTTATCCTGTCATTGTCCATTGGAGTCTGATGATTTTACCCATGTAATTAATAATACAGTTGGGGGGGTGGTTCTCTCTCAGTAGCAAATTAAAAGTACAGGGCACACAGATCTTCCATAACATTGACACAGCTTTGTTTCTGGTGTTGTCTGAAGTGCATTACCATCAAGACAGCGCTGCACAGTTTCCTTCTGGCTTTTGTTCTTGTTCTTTTCTAGTCTTCTTTTGGTCCCTGAGACAGGTTATATGTAGCCCAGACTGGTCTCAAACTTGCTATATATCCAAGAATCACCTTGAGCTCCTCATCCTCCCGCCTCGCCTTTCCACACACTGGGATTGCAGGATGCACCATCATGCCCTACTCTTCTAGTTTTCTGTGTTCTGTGGTTTGTAAGCTACTCCATCTTTTTCATGAGCAAGAGGAATTCAACTTACAAATGAGTAGGTGAGATGACACGGAAACGTACTCATTACCCTGAATTTCATCTAGGACAGAGACAGATACCCATGCCTTCTTTCTGCCAACTTGACACTAAGGCCTCTTTATGTACCTACTGTATGCTGAATCAATAGATTGTGAACATAAAGCGTGTTTATTCACATAGTGTCTCTCAGGGAATGGCCCCTTTCTGAAGTAAAAACTAGTCTCTCTCTTAGTGGTTAAAATCAGACACATGAATTTGGTGGTGTAACTAATTAGTGAAATAAATGTATGTTTAGCATGCAAGGACCTGTGTTCAGTCCTAAGTACTGTTTTTTTTAAAAAAATCTTTAGGCAAAAAAAAAAAAAAAACCCAAATATGTGTTTTCCCCAAGAAGCAGAATTAATTCATTTGTCCTCTGGTAAGTCTTGAACAATATAAAGAACAGGTTTTAGAGGATAGGGACAGATGCTTGAAAGAGGAGGAGGAGAAGGGACTGGGTGAGCAGCAGCGTGGTTTAGTTGTACCTAGGTATCAATCCCCAGCTAAGAAAAAAAGACAGAGGTTGGTGGGACAGGGAAGGAGTCTAAAAGTTAACTCCATTGGAGAAATCAGGCAAGGAAGAGACTGCACCTTAAAGTGAAGCAAGTGTGCTTTGAGCCCATCTCTGAAGTGAAGTCCTCAGAAAGCATCAGCATCCCTGCCTAAACACCAGACACACAACTAGCCATGATGAAGCAAAGCCAAATGCTAATACAAGGAGAGCTGGAGAGATGGCTCGCTCAGCAGTTAAGAATGTATACTGCTCTGGCAGAGGACCTGCATTTGGATCCCAGCACCCATATCAGGGCAGCTTAGAACCATCTATAATTCAAGCTCCAGGGCATCCATCTTCTTCTGACCTCTGCAGGCACATTCACACATACATACACACAGACATACATTAAATAAAGAGTTTTTTTAATCTTAAAAAATATTGGACTGAGTGTGGTGGCCTATACCTTTAATCACACCATTTGGGAGGCAGAGGCAGGCAGATCTCAGTGAGTTCAGGCCAGCCTGGTCTACAAAGTGAGTTCCAGGACAGCCAGGGCTGTTAGACAGAGAAACCCTGCCTTGAAAAACCTGTTCTCGGGGCTGGAGAGATGGCTCAGTGGTTAAGAGCACTGGCTGCTCTTCCAGAGGTCCTGAGTTCGATTCCCAGCAACCACCTGGTGGCTCATAACCATCTTTAATGAAATCTGGTGCCCTCTTCTGGCGTGCGGGCATACATGGAGGCAGAATGTTGTATACATAATAAGTAAATCTAAAAAAAAAAAAAAAGAAAGAAAAACCTATTCTCCCAGCCACTGAGTTACATCACATCCTTCCCAGAAATCTTCTATTTAGAGACACTTTGGGACGGAGGCGATGGCCCTGTGGGTAAAGGGTTTGTTGTAGAGCATAAAGACCCAAGATCAGACCCCAGCACTGACTGGGCAGGAACAGTCAGATCTTGGAGGTTTTCTAGCTGGCTGGTCTAGCCAATCAGCCGTCTCCAGGCCTCAGTGGAAGACCCTGTCTCAGTAAATAGGATGGAAGCTGACCTCTGGCCTCCTATTGCCAGATGAGTGACACAAAGGTGCAGTGCTTGTCTCTGCCACTGATTTGCAGAGAAAAGAACTGAGTACTTAGAAACAGTGGGGGGGTTCCTGAGGTAATAGAAAGGTCTATTTAATACATCAAGACAGAATCTGTTAAAAAAAGAAAAAAACAAAAAAGTGGCTACCTCTTAGTAAAGGAAGGTATGTAAACGGGCAGATTTATTCCGAAATCATTGTGTTGACATGCACATTTTTAGGCAAATATAACCCATCTTTATCTTTAAAAAAAAAGTAATTGCATTTCTATTTACTCTGTACACATGCATGTGTGCATGCCCATGTGCACTCACATGTGACGTGTCACAAATGTGGAGATCAGGTGACAGCCTGTGGGTTCTCTCTTCATCATATGGGCCTCAGGGATCACTGGGCTTGGCTGGCAGTGGGCGCCCTACGTGCTGAGCTATCTTGTTGATGTGTCTTCCTTTTTGTTTTATCTAATACTTTATAATTGGACACATTAAGGGCAGGTCATACAGGTGTGTGATATGCACCTGTAATCTTAGCACTCAGGAGACTACTGCAGGAATAGCAGAATTCAGGGCCAGGCCAGGGTGTCAGGGTGGTTTGAGGCTAGCCTGGGCCATATAGTGAACATCTGTCTCAAAACAACAAAAATTTTTACATAATGAAATAGCATTAATGGAATATGATGTTTGGATATGTGTTAGTACACAGTCTTTAAATCAGTTTAAACAGATCTCTAACATTTTTTTTTCTTGGCAAAACATTAAAAATAATTTTATGTAGCTCTTTGAAGTATTAGAATTTGTCGTCTAGTCACCCTGCTGGGACAGCACAGCAGAACTTCCTGCTCCTTCCTGGCTGTCCCTGTGGACTGAGCAGCCTTTCCCACCCTTGCTTCTGATGAGATGTCTTTACCAAACATCAGGATTATTTTCATTCGCGACCACACCAGAACTACCAGCTTTCCTTTAGAGGCACTTTAACCTCACCCTAGAGAATTCAGGTAATTAAGATTCACACCTTATGTGCTCTTTCAGAAGACTGGAGTTGGGTTCCCAGCACCACATTGGGAACCTCATAACTCCATGGAACTCTAGCACTAAGGAATCCAGTACCTCTGGACA
>PVIU01003739.1:72380-139250 GCA_004026605.1 Ondatra zibethicus | reverse complement strand
TTTTTTTTTCTGTCCACTTGAGAAAGTCATATAGTAGCATCTTAGAAACAATGTGTTGTGTGTCTGGAATGAGAAGGACCAAGTCCTAGAGACACAGGAGACAAAGCACCTCCTCACTCACAGCAACAATTCTCTGGAAAACATTAGTGTGTATATTCTGGGACCCTGGTGAGCTTTAACTGTATCCTTGACAACCACATAACCAGAAAAGAGACACACTGAAAACTACTTGGGTAATTCCTCCTCTTCCTATTTTTCTGAAACTATTCATACACTACTGCCTTCAGTTGTCACAAATCCCCAGGAGACTGGCCAGTTTTTATTTTGTGTGGCCTAATGCTGATGTTACCTCATGGTGTTCATTCCTTCACAAACACAGCCCTCCAGCAGATAAGTGCTCAGTAGACACAATGCATAATCACTGCAGCATGGTTTTTTTTTTTAAGGTGCTATGTATTCACAATAGCTGATACTCAAAACTAAAGTGGAAATGTTAGGTGAAGATGTGTAGCCAGACTGCACTCAACTTTACAAGTGGACAAGTAGGCCTTTTATTTTGACAGTATAATTGCTATTAAACCCAGCAACTGCTGCTATGCCTATATAATAATTTACCCCCATGAGTTTCATCACTTCACATACTTGGTGTCTCTTCACCATCCATCTTTATCCTCACCCATGCCTGACTCACTAATGGCCATCTAGGAATGGCTGGACCATAGCAAGGGAGATGGCCTTGTACTAACTGGGCTTTGTCATGTAATATGTCATAAACTGAGCACACAATGTTCATTCCCCAGCTCAGGTCTTGTTTATTGGTCTGGTTTGCATCTTTTGTTTGAGACAAAGTCTCACTCTGTAGCTCTGGCCTGGAGTCTACTGTGCAGTCCTGTCTGGCATCAATTCTCCAGCCTAAGTCTCCTAAGCACTGGGCTTTCAGGTATGAGCCCCCATGACGGGCTCAGTTCTAATATAGCTTCTACAGACTATAGCACTTCTCAAGCCTTCCTGTATTTCCTGACAAAGCCTCCTAACTCCCCCTCCCCCATTGCATGAAGGTCAAGGAGATTAATATTTGCATCCCAGTACCTGTACATTTGCAACATTGAGATATAATTTTTGTGTGGATAATCAATACACCATGTGACCACACCTTCACTGCCCTCTCCATATAAGGGCTCCCATCCATCAAGCTCATGTGTGTATTCAATAAGCCAATTTTCCATTATTAGCATCTCATTTTCTAAAGAAATCAAGGTTCTGATCATTAACGTTGCCACTGAGTTTACCTTAAATAAATGTCTGTAAGGTGGTTTTATCCTTCCAACCCTATTAATAGAGATTGTGGGCTAAATTATATTATTTCAAAAATTCTTTAGAGTTTCCACCACTTTTTATTCTGAAGATAAATAAATGGTCTTGGGCCACTGATAATTCTGGATTTTAGAGACCTTGGCAGATTATCTCTGGTCCACACGGACCTCCTGTAACTCTTTGCTCTTTCATAGAATTCAGACAGGATTCTTCTTCTTTGTGGATTAAAAATTATATTCCTTCCTCATTATCAGAATCCCTTCCAAAATAGCTGGACAAAGATATCTAAGTCAATTACTTAAGGAGAAATTGTTAGAGTAGTTTTTGTTTGTTTTGTGGGGGGGGTGTACTTTCTTGAGAATCCTACTTCTTGGGAGATACTACTCATTTCTCAAAAGCTCTCTGGGCTTGGTGTGTTTAAGGAGGCCCAACACAATTTATGCTTGTCAAAGAATGAAACACCAGACAGTATGTCACTAAAGGAGAGGGTGTTAGACACTATGGACAGAACCTAAAATCTTCTATGTATAATTACCAGGCACCTTCCCTGATGGTCTATAAAAGCTCCAGCACCCCCACTCATCTGATGGACCAGCCTCAGCAACTCCACCCTAATGCCATGCGTGAATTTGCATTCTAAACAGTTCTGTGAGGGCGTGGCTCTCTGCGCTCACTCTCAAAGTCTCTTGTTCTGGTCACACAGCAAAATCTCTGCAGACTCCACCACAGTCAGGACTTCATTTCCTCAAACTAGTCCAAGGGACCTCAAATTATTATTTAATATCTCTTCCTGAGCCTGTCTATCTTCTGCCCAGCGTGGCCTAGAAGTGCCTAGGACTCTTTGCTCATCGCTATTACGAACTACTTCAAGAAGAACAGGGAAGGCCAGAGAGACAGGCGTTCCAGCCCCACCTTTTTCTTGTGCATGACCACGATTGTCTTCCCTGGATTCTCAGAGCCTCTTTTGGACACCTTTATTAGCATGAAGAGTTACAGTCACCACTGCCTGGCCTCTTTGTCCTGGGACCATACCTCATTCCTTGTGCTTTTGAGTCTTCCTGTGGTACTCCGGCTATGGACGGTGGCATTCCCTATTCCTGATGCTTGACGGAACAGGTTGACAGCACCCTTGTTAACAATGGTACTATACAAGGGGCCCTGAGCAACCACCTGCCATCTGACCTCCTCAGAACTTCACCAGGTTTCCAGTCTTGAGCTCGTTACACAGTAAAACCTTCTCAGACTTACACCAGGACACAGGCCGTTCCAGAGTGAAAGAAACCTCAGAGTCCCAATAACCAGGTGTGTTATGTGGATTGTTTATTCCTGATTCAAGGACACTAACTAGAAAGGCTACCTGAGAGTCCCTGGGGAAATCTGACTGTCAATCAGAAAGACCAGATAAAGAACACAGGTAGGTGTAATAATACCTGGTAGCAGAAGGAAATGTGTTTTAAAGTTTTCAATCAAATATTTAGGGGTCCAAATTATATTTTAGGTACTTGCCTTAAAATGCTTCAATTAAAAAACCAAATTAATATATCACAAGACTACTAATAATAAAGTCTAAATGAAGGCTGTGTGAAAAGTCAGTATGCTGTTCTCTTTGTTTCTAGGCCTGCATGAACTTGCTCTTGGGAATTGACCGGAATGTAAGTCCATCCTTGCAACCTGACAGGATTCCTACTTTGCTTGCAGAGCGCTGCATTCATCTGTGAGCAAATATCCATGCACGCTGTTCTTTTCACGTGTCCTTTCTAGAAAAAACTTGCTTCTCTGGCTATTTCTCTTGCAAGTAGAGAGTTTAGACATACAGAAAACCGAGGGCATTTTGAGCGAAAACCACAGTAAACCGCATACAATTCTATGGCAATCATGTCTTTTGAGGACTCGTCGGTGCTGGAGAGCTCAAGTGATTGCTTTTGGTCCAGTTAGACACTAAGAAAATCCCAAAGAAAGGAGGAAGGGGAGAGGGGAAGAAAGACAAGGAGAGGAGGGGAGAAGTTGCAAGGGGAAAAAGAAAGATAACAACTCATGTCAACTACACTGAACGAATTGTGTCAACTTTCTCCATTTGGCTTGGCAAACATCTTGGATGTTAACCACAAACCAGGCACAACTCAATGGCCCATCCAACTTGGAGTTCAAATTCAGATTTTCTCAGCTCTGGAAATCTTTAGTGCAATGCCATGCCAACCTCAAGGCATGCATGGCCTCTAGAAAGTGTCCCTCAAATATTCCAAGTCAGTGTACAAATAAGAGACTAGGAGAGAAATCAAAATTGCTTGAATCAGGGAAAACAGCAAAGCATATAGGTTAATGTGGAGCTGAAAGCGAGCAAAATCACAAAGCCCGAGATTGCCTCAGAGACTGTTGGAACAGAATCTAGCACATGTAATGCAAAAGTACATTTTCTTTCAAAGTCCAGAGTTTTTCAACTCAAATAGCTTCATTTATCCCAGGGATGTGCCCGGTTCTGTTTTATTCTTATATGCTGGGAAATTATTTTTCTCTAAACACTTATCCCTCCTGTTCTCACTACATAGCCTTAGGAAGGCGTCCTTTCCCCTACCTGCTTTCTATTGCTGTGATAAAATAGGATCAAAAGCACCTTGGCAGGGGAGGCCTTACTTGGTTTATAGGTCCTGGTCATGGTCCATCATGAAGGGAAATTGGGGCAGGAACTCAAGACAGGGAAACGGAAAATGAAGCCAAAGCCATGGAGAAATGTTTTGCTTACTCTCCTGGCTTGCTCAATTTACTTTCTTAAACAACCCAGGACCATCTGCCCCATGGTAGCACTTCCCATAGTGGGTGGGGACCTTACACACCAACTATTAATAAAAAAAAATGTCCCCCAGACTTAACTAAAAATGCCATTATTTAATGGTGACGTTTTCTCAGTTGACATTTCCTCTTCCCAAATGACTCGAGCTTATGTCAAATCAACAAAATCAACCAGGACACCTGGAAGCAGTCTTGGTATGTCACTAAAAATGGAACGAGTGATGTCCAGAGCCTCTTTACAGAACTGCTGAGCCCTGGGATGGGCCTTCAGTCGGGACCAAGTGGACTTCGCCACCCACAGTTAGAAGGCACAGGAAGATGGGAGCTGAAACCCCAGTTAAGGGTGGCCCTCAGTCCAATAAGGTGGCCCTCAGTCCAATAAGGTGGCCCTCAGTCCAATAAGGTGGCCCTCAGTCCAATAAGGTGGCCTTCCACTAAGGTTTCCAAGCACCTCACAGTCAAGGCATAAACAGAGCTGCCCCACAGTTGATTGCTGTTCATTTAGCCCCAAGGTAAATAAATGGCCATTAGTATAATGCTTGAGGAAATAGGAGTTATTTTACATTTGCTTTGATGGAGTTAACTGGGTACCTATATGTCTATCAGGGTGGAGCTGAGGGCAGCTGACAGATTACCTGTATGTGTATCCGGGTACAGCTGAGGACAGCCATGTAGGAGAGAGAGTGAGACAGATCCGTAGCAATGTCTTACCCTTCTGAGACATCATGCTTCAGGGATGTGACCCTGGGCACAGGTCATGTGAGCTCATAAATCTCGGTGTTCATAGAGATACATGTATATTCACGTTTATTGTTACACTGCGTACAATAGCCAAGATGCCCATCACCCAATGAATAGATGAAGCACACGTGACTCTACTAGTCAATGTTCAGAGACTACAAGCCGGAGGAGCACTCGGCCCTATGTGGAACATTAATATCGCACCCCTCCACCCAAGGCTCAGTGTTCATGGTGGAAGAGGAGGCAGAAAGACCGTGAGAGCCAGAGGTGGAACACGTCTGCAACAAAACAGCATCTTCTGGACATGAGGGGGCTTTTTGCCAACATGGATTCACAGTAGCTGTGACTACATGTGCAAGACCTATACAGGAGTAAGTCACACGGAATGCCAGCGTGGAGGAGGAGAGGTGGACACAAAGTCCCACCCCTTGGTGAAAAGCTATTGGCGTATAATTGTTTCTGGGAAAGGGAGAGTCAGTTTCCTTTAATGGTGTTACACCCGGCCCAGCAGCCACACTCCAGGGCACTCCTCACACCCAGAAGTGGTGGGTGGCTAGAGAGGCGGGGAATCTGGTAGGAGGTGGGGAGGATTTTGAATATGGTCACAATATATTGTATGGACTTCTCAAAGAACAGAAACATTATTCGAGGTGGGGGGAGAAAGAAAGAAACCTGCGTGCTCCACTTAGCTCTGACTCACTCCTTGAGCATCTTTAACTTGAATGGGCAAATTGGGACGACCATGCTTGACTCTCAGCTCCCTGCTGTAGAGTGACAGGTGGCCCTGGTAAAATATGTCTTCTGTCTGAGGTGCCTGGAACTGCCACAGCCACTTGGAGCCCAAAGCCCCAGAGCTGAACCTTCAGTTTGCCATGTCTTAATCCTGGGACCTTAGCCAGCAGCCACAAGCCAGCATTTCTGAGACTATAGATTGCAAGTAACAATACCTCCTTTGAAGCACTGTTAAGAAAATGAGGTAAAAATCATGCCATTTTTGTAAATGTTTAAAATGCCACTCAAATGTGATTTATCTCCCCAGCCGGCAAATGCAAGCACCACCCAGGCAAGAATAACCACCCACACTATCCCTCGGATTTGTCTCTAGTCAGATTTCAAAGGCTTTATCATGGGAAAACTGGAGTGGACATTCCAATAATTATCTAGTGAAATCAGATCATGAAATGGCTCGACTGTATGTCCTAGTGTGTCGGTGTGCCTCGATTTAATATCTCACTTGTCACTCATGGTGAATGCATTTTCAGGGACCAACACTCCAATGCTCTGCAGTTGAAAAAAAAAATCTCATAACGAAGATGAGAATGTGACTTCACTAGTCACCTCCCTGCCCCTAGAAGTTTCCATCATTTCATTAAAAAAAGAAAACCCTACCCCATGCTGCTCGACAGGGTGACTGGCTCCTGAACAGTCAAGACGCTATTTTCAAACACATTCTTTCCCTGCTTTTCTGTCCCCATGGGGCCCTGCTCTAATCCTGGCCTTCTGCAACCCCGGGCTGTGGCTTCAATCTTACAGAGCAGATTTTCAAACAAAGTCCCCTTGCTGAGCTCGCAGCTCTGCCCTCCAGAGCTGCAGGCCTGCCTGTCAGGGGTTGGGAGGGGGCGGAGGGGGGCCTCCTATGCTGAATTTACTTCTCACAACCTGGATATCTTGCTCTGTCCCCACCCCCATCCCTCCAGGGCCCACTCCCCCCACACACACTCCCCTACTTCATTCCAGAGTTCTGAAGCCATGACAGAAATAAATTAGCTAGAGGTTCAGGTCACACCTTGGAGAGCAGTAAGCATTCTGTGGGAAATCAATAGAGAAGATGGGATTCTCCAACTGCTGAAGCAGAAGGGACCATACGTTGAGGGCTGGATGCAAACCAAACAAAGGAGCCTGTGAAATGTCTTCCTGGGAGGGGAGCACAGATCCCATTCATTCCAGCACCTGCACTCTGGATAGCCACCCTCACACCTGGCCTTGACCCCCAGGAAGCTGACAAGACACCCAGGTGAACATGGGTGAAAACGAACATTAGAATTCAGATTGTCAGTGCTTGTGCTGGAATCCCTGGGAAACCACCTGGAGAAGCTAAATGTAGGGAGCATAGATTTGTTCCCGGAAGACCACCCTCTGCTGCTGCTAATAGTGAAAGCCGGGAAGCATTCCCCGGAGAGTTTAGGGAAGTGAAATTTCTAAAGCCACCGAGGATGGTGTACCAAAATGCACAGGCGTATACACCACTGCCAAGAAGCAAAACGCAAAAAAGACACCTGTATTAAAAGGCCATGTAAGGTTAGCAAAATGGCTCAGTGGGTAATGAGGCTTGCCTCCAAGCCCAACTACCTGAGCTCAAAACCCAGGAACCACATGGTAGAAGAAGAGAACTGAGTCCACCCGACATACACACATGGCACATACATAGTATGCAAATGCGATCAACAACATCAAAATCTAAAAATAAACAAACAAAATGACCATGTAAAAATCTACCCTGGAGTCAATTGTACAGATGAGATAGATAGACCTGCATGGATATCACAGAGTGTTTAGTGGGTGCTCGTGGCCTCCCCTAGATGATTAGATCATTCCCAAGTGTTTCTTCAATTCTGTATCTCTTCCCACCACAGAGCTACAAAGGCAGAGCCTGGTGAGACAGACAGGACTACCAAAGGCAATGTCTCCAAACCAGGCGCGTGGCAGGGTGGCTAACACTGTTCAACCTGTCAGCTGCCAGAGCCACCAAGTTCAAGTCCTACTCGGTGCTTATTGCACAATCACAAGGCTGGAATGGAACGATACCTCTAAGTTCCACGCATGTGGAAATTCTGGAATTCCTTTTGCTCTGCATCAGGAGCTGGCTCCACATACTTTCAAAGTCTGCATTCATTGACTGGTTTTAAATAAACTTACTTTTTGATTTTTATCTTTGGATTTATTTCCTTCGTGTGTTTTGCTTGCATGTATGTCTGCACACCATTTGCATGTCAGGTGCCTAAGGAGGTTAGAAGAGGGCATAAGAGCTCCTGGAACTAAAGCCACAGGTGGTTGTGGGTGCTAAAACTTGAACCCAAGTCCTCTATTAGAGTAACAAGGGCTCTTAACTTCTGAACTATCTCTCTGATGCCTCGCTGAATGATTGTATTCTCTTCCATTTGAGCATGATCCTCACACATTTACAGTGGGAAGCCCTTGTAAATTTAATACAGCCTTCTCTTTGAGATGGAGTCTCACTGCATAGGTTAACCTGACCTCAGAGTCACCTGCCTTGGTCTTCTGGGTGCTGGGATTCAAGGTGTGTGCCACCATGCTGGGCAGTAGTCTTTTTTTTTAATTAAAAAAATTAAATTAAAATATAATTATGTCATTCCTCTTTCTTTTTCTTCTCTCCAAACCTGCTTAGGTCCCCTCCATCTTTCTCCCTCTCAAATTCACAGTCTTTTTTTCTCTGATATAATCACATTTTATAATCTAAATTTTTAAGGTTTTTCATTGTGATTAATGTTACACAACATAAGAATTTACCTGCTTAATCTTCTTTATGTACACTGTTAGAGGCATTAAGAACATCCTATGCATGCCAAGCGGTGGTGATGCACACCTTTAATCCTAGCATTCAGGAGGCAGAGGTAGGCAAATCTCTGTGTTTCGGACCAGCCTGGTCTACAGGGTAAGTTCCAGGACAGCCAGGGCTACACAGAGAAATCTTGACTCAAAAAGCAAAACAAAACAGAACAAGAAAAGAAAGAAAATAGCATGCATATTATATTGTCGGGTTGCTGTCTGTTGTCACCAACATCCTCTCCCAGGATGCATTCATATTCCCAAACCAAACCTCTGCCTATCCCATCAGTCATACCTCCCGGGTACCCTTGGCCTTGGCACCAGCATTTTACTTTCCCTATGAATTTGATTGCTCTCCATACCTCACATGAGTGGAATTCTGAGCATTTGTCCTTTTATAAATGGTTACATTACTTTCCATAACCTCAGTGTTGATCCATGGTGTAGTATATGTAACAATTTCCTTCATTTTTAAGACTGAGTAATGTTTAATAGCATGGATTCATTCATTCTTTGATGGGTACTCAAGTTGCTTCTACTTTTGCGCAATTATAACAATGCTGCTTGGAACACAAATACAAAAATATCTCCTGAAGACCCTGATTTCCATTCTTTAGATCTGAATCCCGTGGTAATGCTTCCTCTTAGTTTCTTGAGGAGCTGCTACATTGTTTCCAGAGTGGCTTTCTGATACAAGGCATCCTGGGGACTTAGGAGGTGGCTCTGTGGGAAAAGCACTTGCTCTAAAGCAAGGAGACCTGAGTTCAGATCCCAGCCCCCACTCAAAACGCCCTGCCTGGCTGTGCTTGTCTGTAATCCCAGTGCTGGCGGGTAGGGGCAGAGACAGGAGGATCCCAGGGACCCACTAGCCAGCCAGTCCAGCCATTTGATGAGCTCCAAGTTCAGGGAAAGGTGCTGCACCCAAAACTAAGTCAGTGACTGATTGAAGAAGGTACCCAGTGTCGACCTCTAGCCTCCAAGTGTACATGAGCATGCGTGTGGACACACACAGTTTAAAATTTAGCGTACCCTAAGCCAGGTCAGCTACCCTATGTCCTTCCCCAAGCTTCAGCAGCCAAACACACACTTGTCTTAGGACACGGCTTCTCCTCTGAAAGCTCTTGTGTTAGTTAAGAATACTAGTGCTGTAATGAAACACATGACCAAAAGCAAGCCGGGGAGGAAAGGGTTTATTTTACTTATACATTTTTTCTTTCCTGAGACAGGGTTTCTCTATGCAGCCTTGGCTGTCCTGGAACTCACTCTGCTGTAGACCAGGCTGGCCTTGAACTCTTAAAGATCCACCTGCCTCTGCCTCTGGAGTTCTGTGATTAAAGGCATGTGCCACCAGCCCCTGGCTTACTTAACCCTCTATATCACAGTTTATCATCAACAACAGTCAAGGCAGGAACTCAACCAGGACAGGAACATGGAGTCAGAAGCCGATGCAGAGGTCATGAAGGAGTGCTGCTTATTGGCTTGCTCCACATTGCTTGCTCAACTTGCTTTCATATAGGACCCCACCAGTCAAAGGGTGGCCCCACCCACAATGGGCTGGACCCTCCCCCATCAATCACTAATTAAAATGTTCTACAGGCTTTCTGCCTACAACTCTAATGGAGGCATTTTCTCAATTAAGGTTCACTCCAATCAGAAGACTATAGCTGTGTCAAATTGACATAAAACTGGACAGCAAACTTCCCATGGACGGTCTAACTCTTAAAAGTCTCAGTAAAGCTTCTTGAAAATCACACCAACTCCATCCTTCCTGCCCCCCTCATTGGCCCTCCTTTTCTGCACAGACATGTGCATAAAGGCTGTGGAAAGCCTCTGAAAGAGAACTCTGAGTTAAAGGGTAAAGAAGTTATGGAATGGAAGATGTCCAGTAGACATCTGGAACTTTCATCTCCAGCCATGGTGAGGGAAGTCTTTTCAGGCCTGCCTTATCTCCATTCATACAGTTCCTCTAAGCACGTCTATGCTCCATTGACTCCACTGGAAGTTGCATGATCCTAGCAGAGTGGCTTTTTCCTGGCATCAGGCATCCTTACTGTTCTCAGTACAGAAAATACTCCATTGGGAATAACAGGTTTGTTTTGAAGTGGGCCCTTGACCTTTCTCTAAGGGGGTCTTTCTATTGTAATGCCAAGCTTGCTACAGCCCAGGAGCTTTGGAGTGCAGGTGTGTCATTGACCTCAAGAGCCCAGTCAGTACTGGCCAGGATGCCCAAGAAAAACACAGTCTTGACACTGCTGCTTACATTTTCAGTCCTCATCAGATCTACGAACCTGCCATAAGTGTGTACCAGTCTGTTGTAAAATATTAATTTAAAATGTGTTGCATTTGTTTATGCTATGGAACATATGTTTAATGATGCGAAGATGTGTTTTATGTTGCATTTGTTTAACTCTATGAAGCTGTGTTACTGTGCCTGTCTAAAACACCTGATTGGTCTAATAAAGAGATGACTGACCAATAGCAAGGCAGGAGAAAGGATAGACAGGGCTGGCAGGTAGAGAGAATAAATAAGAGGCAAAATCTGGGAAGAGGAGATCTTGGAGCAAAAGAAGGAGGGAGGCCATCAGGGGACATCCATCCAGCTACACAGCAAGCCATGGAGTAAGAAGTAAAGAAAAGTATATAGGATAAAGATAAAATTCCAGAGGCATAAAGTATATAGGATAATTTAAATTAAGAAAAGCTGGCTAGAAATCAGTCAAGCTAAGGTCAGGCATTCGTAAGAAAGAATAAGTCTTCCTGTGATTTATTTTAGAGCTGAGTGGCAGGCTCCCCCAGAACAAAGAGTAAATAGAAAAAACAACCAACTACACCAGCCTTCCTTCCCTTCACATTCAAGAAGCCTTCTCAGTAGCATCTGAAGCTTAGCCAAGATGACTAGATGTCAATCACCAGTACTGAAACAGTACTGCTTGTTTCAGACTCATCTCCCCCAGATCCTTTCCCTGGATCGAGCAAGGGCTGAGGCTCGCTCTAACCAGCCCATGTTATCATTTAGCATAGTTTGTACTGTCAATCAATTTTCCTCAAGTGCTAGTCATCCCCTGGTAGTGACTCAGCACAGCTACCCCAAGGTAGGACTCTAGGTGGGACTAAGGCTGGGACCCTGGACCTATTAGACTGGGTGATAAGAATAACTGGTAGTTCAGCCAAAAGTAAGAACACAAGTCACTCAAGAGTCTGGGGTTTGTTCCAAGTCATACATTCACCATAGCCACTTCTTCATTTCCATCTGAGGGCAGACAGATGCCAAGAATCCGAGCAATGACCAAGAGCTTCGTCAGAACACCACATGGCACAGGTTTTGGGATTCAACAACGAGAATCCAAATCCAGCTCCCCAACCTCCTAGTAGAACCATGAATGAAGTATAAATTCTTTCTTTAGCCTTGGTTTTCTCCTTTGCAAAGGAACTGACATGCTCTAAAGACCCCAGCTCTGCTGTGTGACTGACACTTGGGGACACAGAACTTCTCCATGACCTGCAGCCTGTGTTGACATGCAGTCTCTGTCCTTCCTGAGGCACAAAGTCATTCAGTCTTGCATCCTTTGTCAGATGTCAACACTAGCCCAACCGGGTTTGGTTTCATGTTTTGATTTTCTCAACCTATTACTGGGTACCTGTCTATCTCAATGGATGATGCTGAAGAAAGCAGTGAAGGAGAGATGAGAGCATTACTTGTAAAGCCCTGAAGTACATCTCAGGTGTCAGACAGTGAGACAGCAGGGGATCCAGTCTGAGAAAGGATAGGAAATGGGGAAACTGAGTCCACAGTGCAGAAACAGACAGGGATTATGCTACTGTCAAGCCTGTGAAACTTGGACATGAAGGATCTAAACTTCCATTCACTTAGACACAGTTTGGTGCAAACTCCCTATTTTCTGTAGAAGATGTCACACCTGCCTTCCCACAAGTCCGGGGGTGGAGATGTGGGTTGGATGCAGCAGCACTCAGGATGCTGGAAACAAGGGAAACAAGGAAGACAATGATATACAGTTTTCAAAATGTAATATCAGACCCAGACTTCTCTCCCCCATTTACTTTTGTCACAATCAAAATGCTACCCAGATCAGAACACCAGGAGGCCCTTCTCATTCTCCGCTCCATTGCACAGCCTTCGGTACCTTTGTACCTCGAAGGCTCTAGATGCTATTCTCCAAATCATTGTTTACAAAAGGGGAAGTGAGCTGAAGGGAGTGGCATAAGTGATGGGAAAAGAGTCAGAAGAAAGTTCCAGAATATGGACCACCCGTCAGTATGACAAGAAAGATCCCTGACCCCAAATCAAGCTTTGCAAGAAGCAGCAGGCTCAGAAACCAGGCTGCAGGGGCACACACAGGCACAGACACCCTTTCACACATGTACACATTCACTCCTTCACATAGAAGCACACACATGGACACTCTCATGCATATACACACATTCATGCACATGAACACACACACATGTACACACACTCACACTCGCCTTCAGGAGAAACCTGTGTTTTCTCACCCCAGCAAAGATCTGTGCCTTCAATTAAACCACTGCATGTTGGAGGAACATAATAAAACAAAGGAATCTGAATAGCCTTAGCAGCCTCCTTAGAGACCTAGAGACCGGTCTGTATCAAAGAAAGCTTATCCACACACTAAGAAGAGCCTTGGTTTATGGAAACAGAAAGGCAGGCACAGCAAAGAGCCCCAGGACAAAACCCAAGACCTGGGAGCAGAAATGGATTCAGACACATGCCCTCGGCTGATCTGGTCCCCTCTGGACCAAGCCAGGGCAGGTATGGCCTCTCCTTCCTGATCTGCCCAGAGGCCCTTTGCCTCCCTGCTCACTGTGCCCGCTGTTCCTTGAGAGCCCATGGACCTAAGTTAAGAGAGTAAGGTCAGCTCATAGTCCCAGTATTCTTTTTCAGCATGCCCCTATCTCAGTCCTTCTGGGGTGTGAAGGGGAATAAGGAGTTAGCACTACTGGATTTGACCCTGTGAAACAGTGGACTTCATCCCAGTGCCCTGAGTAATTGGCAGCTCTGATCTGCACGCTGATAGTCTGTGATGCTCTGCATGCCATCAGACATTTAATCCCAGGCAGATCAATAATCCTGGCCTGGCCCTTTCATTTTGAAAAGCAAACAAATCCCCTTTGCTCTTAAGATTCATGCATGAAGCAAACAGACCAGGATGTGGTTCCCCTGTAAGGCTTTGCAGTTTCCTAAGCCCCGCCCTCTGAGGTTTTTAAAGGGACTGTCTTTGCACACATGCTTATTCTAGTGTGTGACGTCATCACCACCTGATGTTACAAAACAATGCTTTAAAGTTAGACCCATTTTCTCCGAAAAGAAAAATTTTAAGTTATAAACCTCAGTAAATCAGTGAATGCACAGCATATAACATTGTTTTCCTTGTCTTGCTTCTAGTCACCAGGAGGATCTTTAATAAGATTGTCCATTAAATCTTGTCTCTGCCTTCTATATGCTATTTCCCTCCAAAACTACACTTCATCCCTCCACAGATTCTCACGAAGCTACACTACTTTTTTTAGAAGTGTAGTTGAATATTTTGAAAAAATAAAAAGATCGCACATTAAATACAAAAAGAGTCCTCTCTCTCTCTCTCTCTCTCTCTCTCTCTCTCTCTCTCTCTCTGCTCTGCTTTGCAGGGCTCACAATGCAGCCTCAAAACCTACCAAATTTCCAGAAATCATGACAAAAATAAACTAAACTTCTTTTCATCTTTGGCAGCACAAAAGCAGTCACTTCAGCAAACCCACCCACACCAAGAATTAACACCACGCAGACCACATCCACATTTGGCTATTATGGCTACATCAGCTCACCACAGTATTTGTTTGGAAAACATATAATTTGCAGTTGAGAAGAAAGAAAAAGAATGAAAAAAACTGCACAAAAAGAGATTCTTTCAAATGCAAATTAATCCAAAGACATTTTTTCCTGTGTTTGGAAAATCACTTTACCATTAAAAGCACCATAGTTTGTGTGTGAAAAAATATTGGTGCATGAACACCCACCAGTTGAAGAGAATTAAATTGCTGTCAAGTCCCTGAACCATCAAGGTGACTCCTGACTCCAGATGCCTTGGAAGGACTTGTTTAGCTTCTACTGACCTAAGAAGTCTTCTGTTCCCAGGTAGCGAACCCTCTTCTTCTCCACTGAGATGCTGGTGTGGACACCGGAAGGCATTGTATTACTGAACTGATCAGAGAAACAATACTTTTGATCTTCAGAGAGAGAGAGAGAGAAGGAGGAAGGAGAGGAGAGAAGAAAGAAAGAAAGAAAGAAAGAAAGAAAGAAAGAAAGAAAGAAAGAAAGAAAGAAAGGAGAGAGAGAGGTAGGGAGGAAGAAGGGGGGAGGGAAGGAGGGAGGGAGGAAGGAGAGAGAGAGAGAGAGAGAGAGAGAGAGAGAGAGAGAGAGAGGCAAGCCAGGCAAGCACGGGTGTAATGGAGCGTTCTTCCTGGTAAGGAAAAGAAGTAAAGGCAGCTTTGCTGGCCCTGGTTCAAACATAGCTCACAGACTCTGGGAGAATTTACACTGAGCATGCTTGCCTGCGCAGCTTGCATGAAACACTCTTAATGAATATTACTTCCTTCCCACTGGCTAGCCCTGGAAGTCCACACCCACCCCTCTTTCAGAAGTCAGGAATTTCGCGTCCACTAAAGCCCAGAAAACAGGCTTCCGCGGAGACAAGGCCTCCCCGATCCATAAACTTTCAGGTTATGACCTATGGGTCAGCCTGACAAACAGAACACAGGGTGAGTTTTCCCTGCCCTTGATTACATTCCCGGCTTTATGCCTGCCTGTCCCAAATGGCAGCTACCCTAGAGAGAAGAAAAACAGATGGGCATTTTCACTAAAGAAAATGCTATCCCAAACGCCAGCATAAAGGCTTTTCTCCAGCCAGCTTTGGAAGGCAGGTCAAAAGGAAGATTTTCTTGCGACTCAGAATTCATTGTGATTATTTTTAACTTCTGGCTAAAATGAACTAAAAGCCCTATCAATTTTGATAGTTTACCTACCATCTCTCTCTCTAAAATGCTATGTACCTGAGTAAAATCTAAAAATAGGCTCCAAATCCATTTTAGCCTAATGCACCAGTACATGGCCTCCATGGACATTCACCGAACACTACTTGGCAGGGTTTTTTGTTGTTGCTGCTACTGTTGTTGTTTTCTGTACAGTGCTTTCCCTTCCATGAAGACTGAAATTCTAAAAATTTAAGAATGGGCTGGGGGGAGGGAGGAAATGGAGGAAGGGAAGAGAAATAAGGAGGGCAGCACCAGACAGCACATACACCATAAAATGCAAAGACATTTTCTATTTTAAAAAATAATGTTGCAATGTATTTAATTAGCTATCTGATATTTTCAGACTTCCATTTCTAAGTGCCAAATGACAAAGTTAAATATTATTAAATACTCATCTAAATTAAAGTCCTTACTTACCTACAAATACACACACACACACACACACACACACACACACACACACGTGCATTTTCATTTGAAAAGTAATGATGTCAGAGTTCAAAAGGCAAAAGAAACTAAGCTTACAAAGAAACACTACACTCCCTGGCCTCTGATACAAAAACCTGCCTGGCCAGCATTGATCCATGATTTACGAAAGGTGTCTCTCCAACTGCCTGGAGCACCTGACACAGCCACACTGTGCTTCTGGAATGTTCTGTTGTCTAAGGCTCTTGTTACATAAACATCTCCTTGCCTGCTATTGAACAAATTCTGTTGCTCGCACATGCTTCCCTTCCTGTAATTCTGAGTGTTTTGGAGTGTGCAGGCATGGGGCTTGTTTTGTTTGCTTTCATGCTTTGACTAAGAGAAGAATAAAGCTGAGCCCCCTGCTATGAGGTGCTTAGGTGTACTATGAGGAGAGCAAACGGAGTTCTCAGCTGTTAGATACAGCCCAGGAGACATGGAGTTTGGAATAGCTGAACCATCCCCATAGCAAGATGTCTTAGAGGTCAGAGAAGCCCCTCAGCACAGCATGGAGTGCAGGGACCCTCAGTCGACGATGGTCTCCTGGCCATCAGTCTTTTTACCTTTCCCACCAGGGTCTGTGTGTGTCCAATTGCCTCCTTTCACAAGCATAATACTGACCTCTGGATCTAGGTTACCAGCAACAGAGAGACCTGAGTGAGGCTGGCCATGCTTCTTTCAGTCAAACAGCAGAGGTGTGTTGGGAAATAAGTCAGCCTCTGTATTTAAAATGGCAAATAGTGGGGTGTCGTGAGTGGCTTTTGTAAAGAATCAATGCATCTGGAGCTATCCTTCTCCAAGATCCAAATGTCAGTCAAGCACAAAGGCTCCCCTTATCTGCGGAGGGTATATCTCAAGCACTCCAGAAATCACAGGCAGCACCAAACCATACGGCTACATCACCCCCTCCTTTATACACCTCTCTTGTGAAGAACCATTTGCACAGTAAGTGCAGTAAGAGTTGACAGTAACCACTAACAAAGCAGTTGTTAACAGTGATCATGAACAGAATAATGACTAAGCCATGTACTAAGCATAGACCTTTAATCCCAGCTACACAAGAAGCTGAAGCAAGAGGATTATGAATTCTAGAACAACTCCAAGCTTATACCGTTCAGTGATACTCTGTTCTAAAATTTCAAAATCTAAAATAAAAGAGGTCTGGGAATATATATAGTTCACCGGTAAATAGAGGCCTAGTATACATATGTCTGATGCTTAATTCTTAATCTAAAAGGGGAGGGGTGATGTCAAACAAAATAAAGATTATTTGAACACTAACATCAAGAGATCCAGTAACCTAGGTGGCTGTTGAGTAAACTACCAATAAGGTCATGCCTACAAAATGGGTAAGCTAACAAAGGAAGATTCCCGTTCCAGGCATAACAGAGGGGGATTGAATGCAGTTTCGAGACACTACATACAATAGCAGACAACTAAAAATCTGTAAGTTATTCATATATGGACTTTCATTCAGTATTTTCAGACCCCAGCTGATGCTTTCTGAAATCAAAGTTCAATTAAGGGAGGATCACTGTGTAGTAATTCGTGGACTATGTCGGCTGTGAGCAGCAAGAGAACAAAGCTCTTGTAGTAGCTGTGATGGGGAGTGAGGCAGGGATGAGGACAGAGTGAGGGGCCTGATGGTGAGATGGTGTGGCAGGGATGGGAAGAAGCCAGCCTGAGGCATTGTTGAGGCAGAATGACAAGCTAACTGGATATGCAAATGAGCGGAATCCGAATGAGCATGATGGTGCTTGAGCAGAAATTGGGAAATCTAGGGAAAGAAAATCCTATCGCTGAAGAGTAACCTGGGTACTTATACCATCCATAATCTCAAACATCCCACTCATGACTCCGTGGAGCATGGTATGCTTTCTGTCCACTCAGGCTCGCATTCCTACTAACCTTCAAATGCACGGGACTGATAAGTTCTTGGTAGTAACTATCTTTTCTTATCTTCATCCCAACTTCATCCCATTTACTCCCATACAACTTAAGAACATGGAAAACCATGGGGATTTTTGCGCAGCTCCTCCGAGCCTTTCAGTGCAGGTACTCGCCAGGTACAGTGAATACCCAACTGTACTCTACAGAGGCCCCTTCAGGACTAACGCCACCGTGGCATCACCAAAGGGATCGGCTGTACCAGCTCAGACCTGTTTCACAGTCATCCTCCTCCCGCCTCCTCTCTCGTCAGTCACTAGGAGCCACCTTGCCAAGGATCCCCGGAGACATTCCACAGCCATGTCCCATGACTATACATGGCGGGATTCACAAAAGCCACTCCCCTTGCCTTCCCCGGAGGCCGCGCTGAAGGTTTCTGCCAGTTGTGTTGCAGCAGCTTCCGAGCTCCGCCGCTGCATCGCCCCGTCTTCCTCTTTTACTTCAAGTGTTCCTCCCAGAGTCATTCCTCCTAAAATTCCCTACCTGTTTTTCTCTACCAGAGCCCGATTACAGGAAATTTTACCCCGAACTGTTGGTGCTTCTCACCCTGGGAAAAACAAACTCCAACGAAAGTTTTAGGGACAGATCACCCCCAAACCAGAGGAGAATGGGGATTTCCTCAGCGGTGATGAGTGGCAATGGAGGCGCCCACACTGTCGTGATATAAAATCACTATCATGTCAACCGGTGGTGAATCATGGAGGAAGTATATGGCTGTGGTGCTGGAAATGAGACTGTTGGGGACTGCCAGTGCGTTGAGGGATGGAAATAAAAGGCGATGATAGGATATTAATCGCCAATTAAATGTCAAATATAAGAACTGGTAGGACTCTAGCTGCTTTGGAAGGGAGTGCTTCTCTTGCTGCTGAAGGATTCCAAAGCAGAACCGTAAGCCAATTTTGAATTAGAGAAGCAGGAGAATTGTGGATCACGGAGACTTTCGGGTTATCTATGCTGAGGTCAGGCCCCTACTTGGAAAAGAATGAAACTCTTTGAGACACGGGATGGGAACATCTGAGCTGATGCACTTGAATACCTAGAATTCCCAGTTTCTCTTGGTCCCTCTGGGCCTGCAGGGGTGACCAACTCCTCCTTGTTCTGAGCTGGGAGTTTCATATAATTTTTAAAACAACTCAGAAAGCCTAGGCTTTGCAAGAAATTGTCAAGTGCCTCCTGCGTGACCCACAGGCATTATGGGAGCGGGGTAAAGCACATAGTTTTTATCAATCTTAGGGAAAAGATGGGCAGCCAGCAAGGAAGCAGCTTGGCATGTTGACTGAAAAGAATTGAGAATCAGAAGTCAGAAGGCTGCAACCCCAACAGAAGGTCAAAATCAGTCGACTTGTCTCTGGAATGATCCAGAACCCATTGAGTAAAGGATAGGACATGCTCCCAAATGAGCAATTTGTGGAGTGGAGTAAATATTTATGAAAATAATAGATCCAATCTTTTCAGAAAAGGAAAAACGAAAAAAAATAAAATCATTAGACATAACATTTGAAGGACTGCTAGGTACACCAAAGCTAACATTTTAGGGGCTCTGTTGTTCATGAATGAGAAGGAATTTAAGGACCAGGTAATACAGAAAACCTTGTCCCGGGTCCAAATGACATTTGCCTACTAACATAGCCACTGACCCTGTCTATGCCCACATATATAGTGGGAACAGATTGTCCTTGGGAGGTATCAAGAGCCACACATTGGTTCTTGGAACTGTGAAATTAGAGCAATCTAGAGAGGGATCCAGAAGAATTCTTTTAATCATATCTTCTGGCCAAGATAGTAAAGCAAAACAATATCCCTGGGGGAATGGCAGAGATACCTCACTCTGAAGACCAAAGGAATGCAGAGCTGATGGACTCTGTCATATCTCATTGAAGTCACCCTTCTGGCTGCTACAAAAGCCAGACAGACTATGATGGATGACAGTGACATATGGAGGATTTAGTCAATCTCAGCTGCAGAGTCTTTGTTGGATTTAATGTCTTTCCTAGGTACACAGCCTTAAGTACGCGGTACGAAGATAGCCAGTGATCTGGAAAACATGTCCCTTTCTATCCCTGTCGAAAAGTAGGATCGGAAGCAGTTTCTACCCACATGGAGATGAACCAAAGTTCACAAGTACACACTTGGCACCAGACTGTCCCTGTGTTTGGTAATATTATCTAGAGGAAACTGAATGCTTTCATCCCATAGGACCTCGCATTTTTTCACTATCTCCACCAGGCCTCATTCGCCTGCCTGGATGAGCAAGCACACTGGAAGTCAACTGAGCTGTGGAATGGACTTTCAGAAGTACAGCTGCGGCGCCAGTTTGGAGAGGCTCCTCTGAAACATGGGGTGCTGTACTCCAGAATACAGCACAAAGTTTTAGATGGCTATTTTATGCTGCCATGCCCTACTAGGTGAGGCATAGAGGTCTGGGAATCATGTAGTCCTTTTATCTGTGCACGCAGGAACTCGTCTAAGAGTTTGTGCATTTTACTCCTAAAACTGCTCCACATGCTTAGGCTCCCTCAGTCTCAGAATAGAGTGCACCAGGACCCTCTTAGCTTTAGTGGAGCGAAAGTTCAGGTCAGTGCTTCCCAACCTTCCTAACGCTGCCGCCCTTTGGTACAGTTCTTTATGCTGTGGTGACCCCCCAACCATAAAATTATTTTGTTGCTACTTCATAACTGTAATTTTGCTACTGTTATGAATTGTAATTTAAATATCTGATAGGCAACCCCAAAGAGGTACAGATCCACAGGTTGAGAACCACTGGTTTAGCCTATGGCTGTTGCCTGGTCACTGGGCTCTTGGCCCAAAATACCACTAGTCAAGAAAAGAAGTTATTAGAATGATAGCAGAGTTTTCTCAGGGTCTTGAGGACGAGGGAAGACAGCTTCCAAGAGAAGAAGGAGAAGACTGTGTCTGACCATTAAGTGACCTATCACTGACACCTCACTAATTCTGAGCAATCAAATAAATGAAGGAGTCAGCACGTAAGGATGGCATGGTGGCCATGAGTCCCAGGGCCCACACTTTTTAAAATAGATGAAAACCTGGGTCATACCACCAGGGAAGCCACCAAGACGTGGAGAGAAGGATACAAGGGGGTGAGTAGATTTGGGGCTCTGAGCCCTGATGGAAGCCTCTAGGCCAGTTACAAAACTGAGATGTTGATTCACCAACTCCATGCAAATTTGTCTGGAGAGGGAAGTAATGAGAATCCTGGAGGAAGCATCCTTTTGCTTTTTTACAATTTTATGTGTTTGAAAGGGGGGTGTGCATGTTTGTGTATGAGTATGTGTGCATGTGTGTGTGTGTGTGTGCGTGTGTATGTGTGTGTACAAGTGAGTGTGCATGGGCTAGAGAGTTGGCTCAGTGGCTAAGAGTACTTAGACTCTCACAGAGGAATAAGATTTGATTCCCAGAACCCATATGGTGGCTCAAGACTATCTGTAACTTTTCATGTAAGTGGAATCGCATAGCATGTGGCCTGTCATGGTCCTTTCCTTCCACTCCACATGTAATTGGAAAGCATAGGCAGGCTATAGCGAGAACGGTTGCTTTGTTTTCCTGGGCAGATGTTTTACAGTAAAAAGACACTGTATTTTATTTATCTGTTCTTCAGTTGAAGGGCATTTAGGCTGCTTCCCGCTTTGACTGTTAGCAATCCTGTTATGAACATTCCTGTACAAGTTTCTATGTGGATGCTATGTTTTTATTTCTCTTGAATATGCCCAAAAGACGAATTATTTTGTCAGATGGGAACTCTCACTTAGCAACGGAGTCTGTTTTGAGTTGGCCAACTACTCCTGAGCATGGGGCCTGCCTTAGGATATGATTGATACACCCAGCCTCGTGTCATTGGAGAAAACTGATATTCCATTTCTGAGCAGGTGGCAATTGCAAACAACTTCTTGATTAGGAATGGGACTTTGTGTTTGCTTCCCCTTTTGTGTGCTGGGATATTGTCTGCTTTGAGCTTCTGCAAATCTTGTGTGTGGTATCGCAGTCTCTGTGAGTTCCTGAATTCATGAATTCTCATGAATGCCTGACACTGTTTTCTTGGAGTCATTCATCACCTCTGGCCCTTACAGTCTTTCTGCTTCCTCTTCCACAGAGATCCCTGGGTCTTGAGGGGAGGGGTGTGATAGAGACCCCACTGAGACTGAGTGCTTCCAAAGTCTCTCACTCTCTGTACATTGTCCAGCTGTGGGTCTGTGGTTTGTGTTAATTACCAGATAGTGCAAGAGGAAGCTTCTCTGGTGAGGACTGAGCAACACACTGATCTATAGGTAACAACTTGAGGATCTATATAGAAGTTGCTGACCCCTTTTACATCCCCACCAACAGCACAAAGGATTCCAGTGTCTCTGCATCCTTGTTGGTTCATGTCATCTGCTGTATTTGTTACAGCCATGCTGAGAGATGGAGGGGCCAAGTAAGTAGCTTATTGTGTCTTTGAAGTCTTCCTGATGGCCACTTATACTAGACACCTGTTCTCTCTCTCTCTCTCTCTCTATCTATCTATCTATCTATCTATCTATCTTTCTCCCTTTCCCCTTCTCCCTTTCTTCTCCTCTTTCCCATCCCTCTTTCTCTCTTCTTGCACAAGGACTCAACTAACTCGGTTTGGCCTCATATTCATTATATATCCAGGAAAGACCTTGGCCTTCTAATCCCCTACATACCTCTTAACTGTTAGGATTACATACAGGTGTGTGCCACAACACCTCTTTTATGTCATGTAGTGCTGCAGATTAACCCCAAGACTTTGGGCATATGAGGTAAACCCTGTATCAACTGATTGTATCCTCAGATCCCACCCACTTTTTTTCTTAAGCACGCTCCAATGCAGTTGTCCTTGTAGCTGCCCTGAAATGGCTCTCCACCTGTCTGCTGATGACCACATTGTTACATGAAATATAGAATCTGTCTTTCATTTTCTTCTTTGTCTGTCTCATCTGTAGATATAAGTGAATATTCTTTTTATATTTTTGGCTTTCAGGGTGCCACATCATCTTCCTTCCTCTCTTTTCTTTCTGACTGTACTCATTTATTTCTTTTCTCTGACATCCCAAATAAACACTTCTACAACCTATCCTGCTGTCTACTCACGTTCCTTTCCTTATGCTAACCTGCCGGAGATCCATGTCACTTTCCTAGTATCCTGACTTCAAATGTCATGCACACAGTGGTGGTGGCTTTCAATATTATATATTCAACCAGGATCTCAATCCATACAACCAAAAGTCACATTTTTAACAGCACTGTTCAGGTATCTAAGAGACAAGATGAAATATTTCTCAAACTAACCCCCTACTGTTTTTAACCAGACCAGCCCCTTCCTTTCTCAATTCACAGCCACTCACTCAAACTGAAACTTTTGGAGCAAGTCTTGACTCTTCCCTTTCTCTCATAAGTGCCTTGAGTGTGGCCTCTGCCTGTCTGGCCTCCTATGCATGCTGCACAACTAGAAGTACCCTTTACACAACAGGCACCCAATAAATGTTGGTTAAGCAAATCCCACTGACTTCCTCCCCCGAATGGTTTTTCTTCCACTCTCCATCTGGAGTACTGAATACGTTTACAGACACAGGTAAGTGTTGCCTTCTCCCTGCAGCTCGGCTGCTTCTGCAGACTTCCCTCCCCGTCAGAGCCATTTCTCCTCAGTGCTCCAGGGGCATATTATATTTAACCTCTACCATTGTGCTTAAAATATTGCTTTGTGACTTTCCGTATCCAATTTTCCCACAAGATAATGAGTTCCCGCAATGCATAATCATCACCTTATTATTTCTTTAATAATCCTGGGTGCCTGGCTCATAGTAAAATTAATAAAAGTGTTGAATGAATCACTAAACATACGCTGTCTTCTCTCAGCTCCCTGCCTCCCCTTTCCACTACCCCAAAATATCAGCAAACCCCTTTGCTCCAAATTCCTAAGGAAACCTACTCTTTTCATATCTCCACTGTGCCTGGATTCTCCTCCTGTTCTTACATCTTTGTTAGAGAGATACCCCCCAGCCGTTGGCTAAGTAAGATGCTGTAACAAACTAATTAGCCCCAAGAAAAAGTTAATGGATTGCCTACACTGAGTATGAGATCTCAATGTTGTTATGGCCTTTTCAACTCAAGCAGGTAAACAACATCCTACATTGGGGAGGGAATGTGGAGATAGGTGACCAATTCTACCTTTTGATGGTCTTGTTTGGTGGCTGCTGGGTTGCTATGGCTTGGGAGATTTAGACCTCTATATAAATTAAAATCAAGGAGAACATAGATATACCGGACATCTCAAAAAAAAATGAAGAGATAGCTCCATCATGGTGATGAAATGAAGGGCTATGTTACATCACCACTGACGGCAGTCCTGGGGAGACCCTTGGCCCCCTTCCAGTGTACCCCACTTGGCCTTGTGAAAAGATCCACCCAAACAGCATGAATCTTTTCAAAATGCTTTCGAAACCAGAAGAGGAATTCATTCAACAAAGCATCCATTAATCCCAACTCAGCGTCTCCAAGCACAAGCCGCAGAACAAATGCTAGTTCTGTACACGAAAGATCACGGGACTGAAAAGACAATAAAAAGACACCCTTGGTCTGGAAGGAACTTGAAATGTAATATGGGTGCAGCTGTTGCCAACAAAAGGGTTAATACCAAATAGAAGGACGAATGTGGTGTGGGACAGAGGAAACATCAGCTTAAGGTGCTGTGAGCTAGGAGAAGCTGGCCTGGGCTTCTTGAGATGAGTAGAAAGATAAGAAGACATTTTCTAAGCAAATGAGGGAAAGCGTAGAAAGAAACATACAGGGCAGGGAGTCTTGGTCCAGCTTGGCTTAGAAAAGCCTCTCAGAGCTGCAATATGAGTGGGTCAGAGGACTGGAGAAGATGTGTAGTAACATTCTTAGATGATGAAGACTGGGTTATGAGCAATACTGAATGTCATGATAAAAGTCGGACTTCAGCATTTTAGATAGAGATAAATGGTTTAAGAAATTTTTAAATCAGTATTCAGCCTTTCAGAATTTTAGCTTTTGTGTGAGTCTACTTTAACTCCCATTATACAAGACACCATATTATACAAGATCATTTTCATTCCGGAAGACAACTGGGCTATAGGACAGAGAAATGGCGAGAAAGGATGAGCTCAACCAATCTGTTGACGGCAGCGCCATGAAATGCAGGGAGTGAGAGTTTGTGTCCCCGTCACCATCCCCAAAACATGTTCTCACCAAGGCCACAATAACCACTGAACCAATAAATCGAGTGGATACTTTGAGGCTGTCAGTGTCTCCCCATGTGTTAAACATTTCTCTGTTGTGTAAAGATGGCTAAGAATGGATGCATACAATCACATGGATGAGAGAGTCAAAAATCTTCATGACCAATTGGCTAAGATGAGGGGAACCAGGGATGGCATGGCCAATTATTTTGACTGATGAGTGTATCTGTTCACATGAAGAGCACAGAATGCCAAGAAAGCTTTTAGGGAACTACTCTAAATTTGTGCCAGTGAATATTGAGTTTGGTACTTTGGTGAGACAGGAGGGTGAGAAGTTATAAGAAAAATGAATATGGGCATCAATCAGGAAAAAGCTACTTGGAAGCTGCAGATCTCAGCAACAACTAACATGTCGAAAACCAGGAAATCTTTGGAGTATATTTGGAGATGAATGAAGTATACCAAATGCAAAGACTGGTTGAAAAGAGGAATCCATGAGACTAAAAGTCTTCACATAGGAGGGAAAGATGGAGAATGCATCCCAAAACTGGAAGAGGCTTTCAACAGAGAAGTGTCCAACAGAGACCAGGAAAGAAACTTTGGCTGCTTAAGAACACGCAGGTCATTGTGATGTAGGTGAGGGAGAAATGTGAAGTGATGGGAACAAGGCAGCTGGAAAAAACCCAGAAATAAACCAGGAGGAGGCACGCACCCTCAACTCCATGTGAAAGGAGGCTGGCACCTGAGAGTCAGCACAGCGCTGACTTTCCTGCCCCGCCCCCGTCTGTACTGAGTTACAAATGAAACAGAAGAGACAGAGCGCACGAATCTATACAGATGCATGGACTCCGGCTTTTCACTCCTTCCTCCTATAAGCCATACATAGAGCAGCCTTAAGCCACCATGAGTAATCACATGTGAACCCCAACACAGGCCACATTTGATTTGCCCAGTCATGGACATATGACCCAAACCCAGATCATCTTATACTTTCAGCATGTTGGGTCATCAGAGGGCCTCTTCTAAGATTTCCTTTGAGGAACATATAGAAGGATATGCTAGCTGCCAATAGAAGAAACACTGAAGGAGATTGCGCATTTAGGATCTGTAATAGCCAGGAAGGACCACGAGGCAGGATAAGGTTGTGGGGAACAAGCTGAGGGACCCGATGACAGAGAGACAGTAGAAGTCAACTGAGAGAAGAGAAGCGCTTAAGAGCTCAGAGCATCTAGTCTCGGTGCCCCTGTGGCCCCCAGAGAGTTTTCTGTTCCCTCTGAAAACATTTGTACATTAGGCCCTTTTATTTCCCCGGGTTCATTTGAGCTGAGTGTCTCTCCTTTTTGCAACCAGAAGAAGTTAACTATAAAAGTTAACTATAAAAGATGCTGGTCTGGACAACAGAGGCAAAAATGGATCGATGAGGTTACTTCCAACTAAAACACACAAACTCAGTGAAAGAAAAAAACAACAGAGGAAAGACAACCTGTGGGACAGAAGGAAATGTGTGAAGAGCTGATGTCTCACAGGAGATTGGCATCCAAATTATATAAGCAACTCAGGCACAGCAGAAAGAAAAAAAAAACAGCCCCATTCTTTAAAATAAGCAAATGGGGCTGGAGAGATGGCTCAGTGGTTAAGTGCACTGACTGTTCTTCCAGAGGACCCTGGTTCAATTCCCAGCACCCACATGGCAGCTACAACTGTCTGTAACTCCAGTTCCAGGGGACCCAACAACCTCACACAGACACACACAGGCAAAACAGCAATAAACATAAAATAAAAATAAATATTTATTTAAAAAAATAAACAAATGACCCAAAAATACATACAAGTGGACCGAGTATACAAAAAAAGGGGGGGGGAGGAAATACTCGACACCACTAATAGCCAAAGAAAAGTAAGTTAAACCTGTGATAACAAGGAATGTCTGTCATGATCGCTCACATCACGGTCAATATAAGAGGTCATTGGTGCTGTTAAAAACATGGGGGGAAGAGAATGATGACTCACTATGATGGAATACAAATTTGAAAACCAGTACCCCCATCTGATCCAACAATCCCAGGACTGAGTCTGTCTAGAGGGAACGGAAAGCAGTATGTTGAGGATGCATGCATCCTTAAGTTTATTAGAGTGTTATTCACAAGATTCAGGCAAGGGAATCAGCGTGAGTGTCCATCAGTCATAAATAAAGTATGACACAGACACACACAAAAAAAGAATGTCTTTAAGAACTTCAAATCCTACCATTTGCAACACAGCTGGAATTGGAAGCTGTTGTGCTAAATATAAGTCAGTAACAGAAAGACAAATACCAGGACTGGGGAGATGGCACGGTGGGTAAAGCGCTTATGGAATAAGCATGAGGGCATGAGTTCAAATCCCCAGAACCTGCACGGCAGCACATATCTGTAACCCCGGCACTGGGGAGGCAGATGCCCAGAACCTGCACGGCAGCACATATCTGTAACCTCAGCACTGGGGAGGCAGAGGCAAGTGGTTCCAGTGGCTTGCTGGCCAGTTCGTCTAGCTGTAACATGTTTTGGGTCCGTAGAGAAGCCCTGTCTCAAAAACAATGTCAGCAACTAATGAGAAAGACATCGACATGACCCTCTGGCCTACATACAGGCACACATGGACATGTATACCTTATACACACACACGCATATAATATAATGCAAAATGCAAGTGCTTCATGGTCATTTACATATGGAATCCAATAGCAAAGAGTAGAATGGTGGCTGCCAGGGTAAGGAGGGGTGGGGCGAGGTGTGGTCACATGACATGGGATTTCGGTTTCATGGGAGGAGTAGGTTCAGAACAACTATCCCACAACATGGAAACCACAGATGATTGTGTATTATAGACTTCTACAAAAGATGCATTTATCAAGGCACTAGCTTTCATACCATAAATAGAATTTGTATTTGCAAAATTTAAAATACTAACATGTTTTTTATTTTAAAATTAAAGAACTACATCTGTGAATGGGAGGTAAATTCTCAGGCAATAGCAACAAACCAAGGGTCACTTGACACGGGGGTCATTTGAGCTACACATAATGGAGGGGGATGTAGCTCATTAGAGCTACTTTGACAGACTTAACCAGCTTGTTTGCCTTATTGATTTGTTCCTAAAGAGCCCTGGACTAGGAAACATGGGTCTAATGCTTACTCAACTCATTCAATTATTCAATAAGTCTCTTAACTTGAGTCTTGGTTCCCTTACCTAAACAATAGAGATGTAAACATCTACCTCCTTATCTCATGGGATGTAAAATCTTATGTTGAGAGATTAGGTCATCACACCGAAAAGTGAAAATCTGAATTGTTACTAACCATGAATCGTGTCAAACCCGGTGTCTGTTGTATACCTGCTCTCTTCACTAAAATACCCAAGGATTCTCTCAACGGAGCTACACCTACCCTGCCATCTCACCTTCAGGCAACTCTACACCACACAATGAGTAGAAGAAAAAAGCACGCACCTTACAGAGTCCTGCCTTGACCCATTTTATCCATTTTTAAAGACATTTTTTTAAAGCCCTCATGCCAAGCTTCAGTACAATTTGAAAGCCTCACAAATCTAATTCAGAATAATAATCATTAATTAGCAGGACTGCATGATGCTATGAAGCTTCGTGTTGAAGGTGAGAGGGCCTGCTTTTGGTCCCAGCTAGCTTACACCCTAAATAACCACACAGAAATTGTATTAATTAAATTACTGCCTGGCCCATTATATCTAGCCTCTTCTTGGCCAACTCTCACATCCTGATCTAACCCATTTCTACCAATCTGTGTTCACCACGAGGTGAAAGAGCCTAACCACAGTCAATCTCAGACAGGAGTTTCATGGCATCTTCTACACTGCCTTCTTCCTCCCAGAATTCAGTTATCTTTCCTAGTGTAGGAGGTCCTTTTGTATTTGTATTGTTTTTATTGGTTGAATAAAGAAGACTGTCTTGGCCTTTTGATAGGGCAGCCCTTAGGTGGGCGGAGTAGACAGAATGGAATTCTGGGAAGGACAGACAGGAGAGCCATGGTTCTCCTGCCCAATTGCTTTGTTGATATAAATTTAAGGTCAATTTTGTTATATATATATATATATGTATTTCTGATCTTAATTAGGGTATTATGATTGTGTAGTTAATTTAAAAATGTAATGTATAATTAAAAAATATAGGTTGTTAATAGATAATCATCTATAATAATCAAACTTGTAGTCATGTTAGATTTTCTAGATATATAGAGATATATTTCAGTTAGATAGACATTCTTCATATCTTTCAAAGACTACAAAATATGGCATTTTAAATGTTTTAATAACTTAGGACTTTTCATGACAATGAGACAAGTCTGCTCCTGACAGCACCAGCTACTTCAAAAAAAAGATGGACATCAAAGAGGCTCCTTATGGAGTTTACTAGCCATTTGGGCAAGAAACTGCTCTTGCCTGGACTGCTTAACTGGACACAAAAAACCTACAGAGAGAGGACTGAAAAACTTACGTAAAGGTGAGATGATCCTTTGGGGTTCCTGATTCATAAAAGAGTATACGAGACATTCTACAGGATACAAAAAAAAGTGACTAAACTGTCTTTAAAATTTCCTGCTTCATAAAAATGTCTACTAAGTACTATGGGCCTGTAGGCTAAAGATGGATGCCCCAACGGTACAAAAAAACTTTGGGTAGCTGTACAGGCAACAAGATGTCTCTGTCATTTCTAGAGTTTTAAAAGTTGCTTACTTCCCATTTACTTAGGTAATATTATATCCTTCTGGAGTCTTTGATGGAGTTAAAAAATAAATAGTTATAATTATAGTTTTCCTTAGTTATAATAAAAGATAAAATAGATATAAATATGATAACTGTAATTCTTACTTAATAACTGTTTTGTTTATGTAATTTTACTATGTTAAAGTAAAAGCCTTTTTTGTTTAAACAGAAAAAGGGAAAATGGTGTAAGAGGTCCTTCTGCATTTGTATTGCTTTCATTGGCCTTGGCCTTTTGATAGGGCAGCCCTTAGGTGGGCGGAGTAGACAGAACAGAATTCTGGGAAGAAGGACAGACAGGCAGACACCATGGCTTTCCTGCCCGAGATGGACGCTGGTTAGACTCATGCCGGTAAGCCACAGTCAAGTGGCAATACACATTAATGGAGATGGGTTATATTAATATGTGAGAGTTAGCCAATAAGGGACTGGAGACAATGGACCAGGCAGTACTTAAATAAATACAGTTTCTGTGTAATTATTTCGGGGCTTAAGCTAGCTGTGAGGCTGGGAGCCGGGCGGCAGGACCAAAAACAGGCCCGCTCATTTCTCCTCTTACTACACTTTTCCATGCCTATCTAAGCTCTTCCCTATCAAAAGGCCAAGGCAGTTTCTTTATTCAACCAATGAAAGCAACACAAATACAGAAGAACCTCCTACACCAGCATCAGGCACAGCAAAGGAAGCAACCAATAAAGAGACAGCCCAGAGAACGGGAGAAAAGGCTTGCCAGCTTTACACCTGACAGGGGATGGCTATCCAGAATAGATAAACAATTCCCAAGATCAAGGACCAGGAAAACAAGCAATCCCATCAGAAAACAAGGCAGTGCACAGAGCAGACACTTTTCAGAAGAGATGTGAATGCGTGGTCGTTCCAGCTTGCTTCTCTGTTGAGCTTAAACACCATGGCCAGAAGCAACTTGCGGAGGAAGGGGTTTCCTTCATCTTATGGCTTGTAGTTCACTGATCAGGGAAGTCAGGGCAGGAGCTCAAGGCAGAAACATGGAGGAATGTTGCTTACTGGCTTGTTCCTTCTGACTTGCTGGGCTGCTTTTCTTCTATAGCCCAAGCCATCTGCCTAGGGATGGCTCCACCCACGGTGGGCTGGGCCCTCCTACATCAGTTAACAATGAAGAACATGCCTCTCAGACAAGCCCATCAGGCAAGCTGATAGAGGCTTTTTCTCAGCTGGGGTTCCTTCTTCCCAGATGACTCCAGTTGGTGTCAAGTTGCCCAGAACCAGCAGCCGCAATAATAAGTAGATGAAAATGTTGAACACCCAGCAGGGAAATAAAATTAAAACTCTATTGAGCAGCCATCTCACTCCAATCAGAAAACAAAAATGGGCCAGGGAGATGGCTCAGCAGGTAAAAGCACTTGCCACGCAGCCTGGTGGTCTGAGTTCAGTGACTGGGGCCAACATGGTGAAAGGAAAAAGTCAACTGTCCATGGGTGGTCCTCTGAGCTCTACATGGATACTATGGCATGAGCACACAAGCATTTCCACACACAAATAACTGAATAAATAAAGAAGAATTTAAAGACAAGAAACTAATGCTGGCAAGGCTAGAATGCAGGACAAATAGGAAACTCCTACACAGTGTTTTCTACAGTAGGAATTGGCATGGAGTATCCTCAAGCAACTAAAACTAGAGCTAGCATGTAAACCGCCTGTACTACTCTCGAAAGATAATCAAAGAAATCAAACCGGTCAGTAACAGATATCCCTGCAGACTCTTGCTTATCGCTGCAATATTCATTACAGCTTAGCTGTCCATCAACGAGCAAATGCATTAAGAAAATACCATACACATGCATAGTCATTAAGAACAAAATTATGTCATTTGCGGGGAAATGGATGGAACTGGACCCCATCATATTAAACAAAATAAGCCAGCGTTAGAAGCACCCATTACATATTTTCTCTCAAATGTGGACTGGAAAAAAATAAGAAGGGACATTACACGGGAAGGAATGGAGCAGGGAGAAGAGAGGGAGGATAAGTGTAGATATGAGGGAGCATAAATATTCTCAAAGCACTATATATATGTATGAAGATGTCATAATAAAACCTAATAATTGATGCAACTAATGAACACATAAAAAACTAAACCATTAATTCACAGATGGGATTAACTTTCTTCTAATAAAGTTCCATAGACTGCACATCTCTCCAGTCCTAGCCAAGGAAGAATAAGAGCTAATTCCAAAGGAGGCTAAGGGACTTGCAGAACCTTTCAAAAGAGACAGCACTGGGGACTTCATTAGCACACATGAAGTTGTGCCATTGGATGTGCAAAGGCACCACCTTATTCTAAGATCAAGAGAATTTTCTGAATCTTCCTCTTGGTCAGCACTGGGAAAGCATTTGCTGGCTCCAAAGCGATTATTCGATAACATGTTGTGAGAATTTAGTCCTGTGAAAACCAGAGAGTGGAACCACAGGTAACATGAGAATGTCAGTTTGCTTTGGATTTACGTGGGTTTGGCATGAGGGAGCCTCGTGCACTGCTAGGTCTTCCGACTATGGCAGAAGGACAGCACTGTGTGTGGCATCTCCCCAGGCATGTCGGGCATATGCCTCAGCAGCATCCAACATGTCTTCCTTTATGTCGTTGCTAAGGAAATATTAACCCCTGACTGGAGCTGAGATGGAGGAGACAGGGTCTGAGGGATCCTCTCTACTCTGTGTTTAACCCAAGCAAGACAAATGACTGTAGAAAATCAGATGGTTCAGTGGGTAGTTGAGAGATAGAGATGGGGAATCAGAGCAAGCCAGTGACTAACCAAATCAGTAAACTCTGTTTCAAATGAGAGACCCTGCCTCAAAATACAAGGTGGACAGCAATTAAAGAAGACATTTTAATTTCCATTTGTACGCATACACATGTGAACACACACGTAAGAATACAACTGAGCTGATGGGCTATAAGGGGCTCATTTATTTTTCCTTACAAGTGTGAATTGTTGACATTTCCTACAGTAAGCCACAAAGATAGAAACAAAAAGCGGCCTCGCTGCCCCTTTAAGTTTCTGAGAACAGAGAATTTGTTCTTCTAAATATTTCCACCACTCTCTGGTCAGTAGCTGTGGTTCATCTGGAAACGCAAGTGTGGCTCGAATTGCTGTGGCAAAAATCCACAGTCGGGTGGAATCTATTAGAGGCAGACCTTTCCCAGGAGGGACCAGCAGGGTGCCGGGCACCTGAAGGGATCCGGTGACACATTCAGAAGGGGACATGGGAAAGGAGGGCAGGAGCAGCAGAAGCTATTATACCGACTTTGTGATATGCCCATGTCGGCCTCACAGGTGTTCCCGAGGGTAGCTCTGGGTCGCTGAGTTTCCCCTTCTCCCATAAGCCCCCACTGCTGCCCCATCCCTGGTACAATTATGGCGGGCTTTAGAGATAAAGTCTCCCACTAACTTTTGACCTGTGCCCACCCCCCACCTTAATAATATTAGACCATAAAGTTGCTTAGCGCAGGAGGAGTTACCATGACGACGACATCCATATCTCTGTACGAGTGCCAGAGCTGAGACCTGGGGGTCCGGGCACATGGCAAAAGGACAGCTTGTGAGGAACAATGGAGGGAGAGAGTGCAGACTCTTTTCATGCCTAATTACCCATGAGCACATGGCACAATGGCTTATTTAACTCTGCCTTGGCTCGGAATGGAGGCAGGTTCCTGTTCCAGTTGGAAGGGATTCCAGCCCTGGCCATGGATGGGCAGGAGAAGAACAGAGACCTCCTAATTATTTTGCATTTGGCCATCTTTCCTCAGAAGCCAGTTATTCCAAGGGGGGTAGGACTGCTCCACCTCAGATATAGCTGCAGGCTGAACTCGAATAACTGGTATTAGCAACCTTTGTTTCCCGTGCAAAGGGAGGCAGTAAGCTATAACTCAGGGTCCATGCTCGTAACTGACTCTGCCAAAGAGTAGGATGGCTTGTGAACCCCTTAGGACACAGAAAATGACTTTCCAGGCTTCCTGAGGAATAGACTTTAGACCTGCCCCCGTCCACCCCGGAATTTTGCATACTCTGGAAATGTAGAGCAGACTGTTGTGGGGGGGTGCTGACAGAAGAGACAGAAGGGGGATAGAAGCAAGGAAGAGAGCTTACTCGCAGCAGGGAGCTGGGCCACCTCTTCTGCACAGAGAGCTCACCAAAAACCCCAAGTTTGTAATTATCAAAGACGGTGGGGGAGAAAACAAGACTACATTCTTGAGGAATCTGAAGTATATGTGGTTTTCATGGAGTTATGCCTTAGACTCTGTGTTGGGTTCTCTATCATCCTAACCAAAGGAATAGGCAGGAAATGCAGGGAAGATGTTCTGTGCTTTTATTGATTACCAAGGCAGCACCCAAGTCAACTCAGATAACCTTGCTTTAACCACTGATTGAATCTCTGCTCCAGTCTGACCTGGACCACTTTCCTCTCTAGCTGATTTACTGTTCATCTTCTGAGCCAAATCACCCCGAGCAAAGAGGTCAAAGGCTTCCCACCTCTCTTTTCTGGCTCGGCAAAGCCCAGTGGGCCTCACTGTGCTCTCTCTGAATATTTCTTCCTTATCACTAAGTGCACTGGGATATAAGACATCAGAGTCCATCTTTCCAATGTGTTCAGAGCATACTCTGCCACTAAGGAGAAAAAGAATATATTTATTACGGAGCCATTGGCATCTTTGAGAAGCTCTATAGGTCTGTCCACCATGGGAAGTGCAGCCATGAAATGGAACATACATACATACTTTTTTTAACGACTCCTGGGAACCAGCCTTGCCTGCAAGGCAGGGTTGGGTACAGATTCCTTCCCCCGCAGCCATGTAACCAAAGAAATCCAAAAGCAAGCAGCCCCCAAGAAGATGACCAGCACCCTGGAGACCCAGTTCACTTGCCCCTTCTGCAACCCTTGGAAAGTCTTGTGATGCAAAAATGGATCCTGCTCAAAACATCAGAGTCATTTCCTGTACCAGGTGATGACCATCATGTCTGTATCACAGCTAGTGGGTGTGCACAGAGATTGGTTAGACGCCTGTGAGGCAACCAATCAATAGCAATATCAAGGACCTGCCCTCCAGCAGCTCCCCTAGGTACCAATCCAGAGCTATTCCAGGGCTCCAGGATACAGGTCCAGGGCTGTGACAGCTCTCCCTCTGTGTGTATGGAGTGGATGTGAATAAGTGTGTGGCTGCAGATATGGCTGTAATGGGGCCCTGACTGCTTGTAGGTGAGGTGGAGGTGAGGGGTTGCTGGGTTTCCCCATACAGCCCAGGATGGCCTCAAACTTCAGAACCTTGTGCCTCAAATGACTCTAGAAGCCTTTGAGTTGCTCCCTTCTTCAGCCCCCACGCCTGTCCCCATACTTAGGTTCCTGGCTCCTCTGGTGACAGTTTCCCAGAAAAGGGACAACTGTGGGACCTCTTCAGTCTGCTCAGCCACCTCACCAGCACCTTGCCCTTGGGGAACTGGACTTCCCATCCCTCTTCTCAGCCTCTGCATGCCTATGGCCTGGGAGTCAAGGCCACTGACTCCCCAGGTCCCATGGCTGGGTTTTGCCAGGGAGCCCTGTTTCCACTTCGTTTGCTTTTGTAGAAATGATAGGGACTGTTTTGGGGCATTTGTCCCTCACAAGCCTGCCAATAAAGCAGCCATGTGGTAAAACAACTGCTGGCATGTGCTGGTTTACAGAATAACACACACATGCATGTGGACATCTTGATGCTCTCTAGAGTTACAAACATAGTCCAGAGTGCATCAAAGTGATGCCGCAAAGCCCAGGCTCCAGATCTCCCCATCTGGCCACTGTGGCCTGGGTTCAGTGACATTAGAGATGGACGGGGATGTGTAGGATTGCCCGCATCTGAGACCCACTAGGAGACTTGGCAGAGCTCTATGATTCTGAGGAGAAACCATGTTTCTACAGAACTGATGTCCTTTCAATGGAAGTTTGGGGGGGTGTTAATGGATGAAAACGGAGCACTGAGTGACTGTGTGAGCAGGGATGCCCATGAGGAAACAGAGGCTCCTTAACCCATTGCTTCACCAGATCGGATGGTCGAGGAGCGTTTCTACATGATACAGAGCATGCATCCACCTGGGGCCATCCCAGCAACTGACAGCAGTGAGTGAACATATTCCCTTGCTATTTTCCTCTTTCACTCACACCTAGAAACATTTAAAAAAAAAATAGTAGAAGCCTAGTTTGAAAAACTTGGAATACACAATACTCGCTGTAAGCAAAAATCTACAGGTGACATATTATAGATGCACTTAGGAATTGCACTAAAGGACACTGAGGAATGAAAATTCTTCCAGAAATCATAACTTTAAGCAACACACTGGGCTCTTGGGTTCATCTGGAGAAAAGTCTGACATACATTGATATAATAGATGATAGACTACATATAGATAGATAGATAGATAGATAGATAGATAGATAGATAGATAGATAGATAGATAGATAGAGATAGACAGACAGATAATAAATTCAAGATGAGAAATAAGCAATAAGACAGATAAGTGGTTTACAATAGGTATATACATACATACACAAAGAGAAACAGACAAATACACAGATACACAGCCAAGCCTTCCTGATAAGTGCCAAATTGCCTATCCAAAGGGAACAACACTGGAATATTTACATATAATAGTTTTTCATGGTTGCTTTAAGAAGTTTTTAAGCATTAAGCAATAGTAAGTGTCTTTCCTCATGGCTCTAGAGATCAGGAGTTTAAAATTGGAACCACTGGTTTGAAGGAAAGGAGTAGAGGATTGGTGGAAGGAATGCACGGCTCCTCTAGCCTCCGCTGCTCACATTCATTGCCCCCAGGACCATCTTCCCATCTTAATCCTTTTAGGACTTGTTGAACTTCTGTTGTCTCTTTTCTTTGTCATTTTTATCTTTATTTTTCAAGATTTTTTTTTGAGTTTCATACACCATGTCTTAGGATTTTTATTGATGTGAAGAGACACCAGGACCCCAGCAATTTTTATAAAGAAAATATTTAATTGAGGGTGGCTCGCTTACAGTTTCAGAGGTCCAGTCCATTATGATCATGAAGGGGAGCATGGTGGCATGCTGGCAGATGCGGTGCTGAAACTGAGAGTCCTACATCTTGCAGGCAACAGGAAGCCGACAGACTGTCGCACTGAAGGAAGCATGAGAAAAAGAAACCTCAAAGCCTGCCCCCACAGGGACACACTTCCTCCAAAAAAGTCACATTTCCTAATAGTGCCACTCCCTTTGAGAGCCATTTTCTTTCAAACCACCACACCTGAGTACTGTATTTATATCATTTCCACCCACATCCTCCCCTCTCCAGTCCCTCCTGTGTCCACCCCAGTCTCAAATTTATGACCTCTTCTTCTTTAATTATTACTGTTACATGTACATGAACACATCTATACAATTTATATACTTATAAATACAACCTGCTGAGTCCATTTGGTGTTGCTTGTATGCATGTGTGTTTAAGGATGACCACTTGAAACTATCAACTCTCAGTGGCCTTATCCTGGGAAGACCAAGCCAGAGGACCAGGACATCTTCTGTGACATAGTGTCTTCTAGACACGACAAGGAAATTTGTACCAATGAAATCTCAACAACCTATACAAGACAAGCACAATGACACCACCAGCTGACGTGCCACCATTGTGAATAGGAAGAATCTCAGAAAGCCCCACCATTGCTTTTTTCTAATGGAACCTGTGATTTTGTTTAGAGCCTATGCAGACAATTCAGGATGCTCCCCCCGAAAAGAACCTCAGCATATTTAGACTACCTTTCCCAAATGAGATAATATTTATAGGAGCCAAGTATTACAATTTGATATCTTCCAGGGTCACCATAATTTGAAATGGGAAGATCTTAGGATGAGTTTTGTGGGTGAACCTAAGCAAATAGACACACAAACAAACAAACAAAACCCTTCATCATTCATGTCAGCGTCTATCAGAAGTGTTTTGCCTCAGAAAAGGCTCCAGATCTCCTGGTCTCCAGGGAGATGTTACAGCCTGCTGTGGAGTCAGCAGCCTCTTCTTAGCTTGGTACTGGCTCAGGACCCAGGAGCTTCGTGACTTTAGTGGCAAAGACAGAGGACTTTGTGGTCACCACAGTGTGGAATCTGGTTGCAGCCCTCGCTCTCGTTATCAGAGGCTGTTTCTAATTAATCAGCATTGGTGAATGTAATGTTTTGTTCCATTTGTAATTTCCAGATATTATGGGATTTGGTTTTATAGAATACAATGTAATCAAGTACTAGAAAAACACCATCAGGTACATGGACATTACAGAAATGAAACAGAGAAAGCAACAGAAACCAAGGAACAAAACACCCACATAACCATGGCAAGATCAGACATCAGCACCTAGAATTACAATCATTTCAAACCCGGATGCCTAGACATTAGTGTAGAAACACAATCAACAACAACCAGGACAATATGTCTCCACTAGAGCCCACCAACCTCACCATGGTAGGCCCCGAGAATTGCAACATAGCCAAAAAGATTTTAGAATAGCCTTTATGAATGTGATAGAGGTTCATAAAGATGAAACCAATAAATCCTTTAAAGAAATATAGAAAACACAGTGGAAGGAAATGAATAAAACAGTTCAATATCTGAAAGTGGAAATAGAAGCAATAAAGGAAACCAAAACTGAGAGAAATCTGAACATAAAGTTAGAAAATGAACAGGAACCTCAGAAGCAAGCAACAAAATACAAGAGATAGAAGAGAGACACTCAAACATTAAAAACAGTAGACACTGTGATCAAAGAAATGTTAAATCTAAAAAAAAAAAATCCTGGCACAAAAAAAATCCAGGAAATCTGAGGTACTATGAAAAGATCAAATATAAGAATAATAGAAATGAAGAAAGGAGAAGAAGCCCAGGCACAGAAATTATTTTCAGTAAAATCATAGAAGAAAGTTTTCCCAAACTAAATAAAGAGATGCCTAGCAAGGTACAAGAAGCATACAGAACACCAAATAGACTGGACCTAAAAAGAAATCCCTCTCAGTACATAATCAAAACACTAAACATAAAGGACAAAGAAAGGATATTAAAAGCTGCAAGGAAAAAAGACCAAGTAACATATAAAGGCAGACCTATTAGAATTAAGACCTGGCTTCTCAGTGAAGATTCTAAAAGCCAGAAGGGTCTGGACAGACAGACTCTAAAAGACCACAGATGCCAGCCCAGACTACTACACCCAGAAAAACATTCAATCATAATAGATGGAGAAAATAAGATATTCCATGATTTAAAAAAAAACAAATTTAAGTAATATCTATCTACAAATCTAGCCCTACAGAAGGCACTAGAAGGGAAATGCCAACCTAAAGAGGTTAACCACACCCAATAAAACATAAGGAATAAATAACCCCAAACAGCAAATATAAAGGGGGATTAGTTACCCCCACACTAACACTACAAGAAGAAAACAGAAATCAGCAATCATTGGTTATTGGTATCTCTCAACATCAATGTTCTCAATTCCCCAGTAAAAAGACAGAATTGATGAGAAAATAAGATCCATTGACACAAACAATAACATCAAGGACAGACATAGCCTCAGGGTAAAAGAATAGAAAAGGATATTTCAAGGGATATGGACCTAAGAAGACAGTTTCCAGGTGGTGGTGGCACACACCCTTAATCCCAGCACTCCCAGAGGCAGAGGCAGGCAGATCTCTGTGAGTTCAAGTCTAGCCTGGTCTACAGGACAAATTCTAGGACAAGCTTCAAAGCTATACAGAGAAACCCTGTCTCAACAAACAAACAAATATGGCATTGGCATAAAAACAGACAAGTTAATCAATGAAACTGAACCAAAGACCCAGATATAAATTTGAACACCTATGGACATCTATTTTTTTTTATAAAGAAGCAGAAATATACAATGGAAAAAAGAAAGAAGAAAGCATCTTCAACAACTATTGCTGGTCTAACTGGATGTCAGCATGTCGAAGAATAAAAATAGATTCATATCTATCATCCTGCACAAAACTCAAGACCAAGTTGATCAAAGATCTCAACATAAAACCAAATACACAGACCTGATAGAAGAGAAAGTGGGAAATAGTCTTGAACACATTGGCACAGGAAATATCTTCCTGAACAGAATACTCAAAGTGCAGGCACTAAGATTGGCAATTAATAAGTGGGACCTGATTAAACTGAAAAACTTCTGTAAGGCAAAGGACACCATTGAAAGGACAAAATGACAGCCTACAGAATGGGAAAAGATCTTCACCAACACCACATCTGACAGAGAGCTGATTTCCAAAATATATAAAGAACTTAAGAAGCTAGACATCAACAGACCAAATAATCCAGTTAAAACTTGGAGTACAGATCTAAATAGAGAAATTTCAAATGGCCAGACTGGAGTATGAATCTCAGCACTTGCTTTGGGCAGTTCCCAACCTCTTGTCTCTCCAGCTCCAGGGAATCTAACATCCTCTTATGGCTGCCAAGGGTGCCCACGTGCACATGTGCATAAATGCATATAAATGCATTCATTTTTAAAGTTAAGAACATGAGTAATGGTTTCTATTTAGTCTTTAAACTGTAAGAGAAAAGTTTGGAAATCATTCCTTTTCATGGATAATGAAAGAAATATGATCTGTCCTTCTCCATTAATGTTTAATGAGCTCTGAATTCCATCTTATAGACCAGTATTATCCAAAGTGCAGTTTATAGATTCAGGTCACCCAAAACAACTCACTCGGAACTCTGAGAAAAAGGCATTGGAATACCTCTTTATATATTTTTATATTATTTGGGTTTTATTTTAATTTTGTTTACTCAAAGTATCATTGTATATTGGAAATGCATAATTTGCTTTACAATTTTACAGGGACAGACAGCATAGTTTGTCTTGTGACTCAAAGGAGGATTTAAACTTGTACTTTTGAGTTACGTTATATTGTTGAGACCCTGAAGAGTCTTGGGTATGGACAAAAGCATACAACATAGATGGAAAAAAGCATCTGGGGCAGGGCAACTGTGAAATATCATTCAAGGAGATGTGATCAGGTATTACTAGGGGAGCAGTGATGGCTAATCTGTCACCTAGGAGAGACTGCAAAAGACATGGGCTGCTTTTGCAGAGGCTCCAGGTCAGGTGGCTCCCAACCCACTTTTCACTCCATCACTGAAAGATCTGACCACTCCATGGGCATTGCACTTGTCTTTACATAATCATACACACACACGCATGCACATGCGCAAACATACACAATGTTTAAAAATAAGTATTTTTAAAAGAAAGAAAAGTTCCTAGGAGGTTAGTAAAAGACAGAGGGAGGGAGAGAGAAGGGGAGAGGGGAAGAAAGCCAAAGACAGAGAAACAGGAAGTAGAGACTAAAGAGAAAGACAGAAGTTGGCAACACTGAACCTCTGACTCCAGTCCTCCGCTTCCTGGAGCTTCCTACCCTGAGATCTCTTCCTTCTGTTCCAGAATTTGGACACTATTTTCCCAACAGATCCCTTATTTTTAGTTTTTCTTCTGCTTGTTTTTCCTGTGTTGGATTGAGCTGAGTCTTTTCAGTGGCAAGCTTCCTCACAGGGAATCGGTAGTAGGATTGAACATTACAAGTAGCAGAGTCTAAAACGTAGAGTGACCTAAATCAGAATTGAGTTGTCGGCATTTTCTTCACATAACATGACTAACTCTGGGTGAGGCGGTGCATATGTGTAACCCCTGCACTCAGTGAGGCCAAGGCCAGTTGAGGTAGCATAGCAAGACTCTACCTCAAAACAAACAAACAATGGTTGTTGAATTTTAGCTTTTATTTTCCCTCCTCTCAACTCCACTTTCAAAGAGCAGGAAAATCATTTGAAAGTTATTTCTTACTGGAATTCAGTAGGTATTCCATTTCTGGTTTTTGCACAGGTACCTTTGGGGGGGGGGGCATACACATCCTCTGTCACTCTCTGCCTTACTTTTTGAGACAGGGTCTCCCACTGAAATTGGAACTCTCCAGGTGGCAAGACTAGCTGGCCAGTGAGCTCTAAGGATCCGTTTACCCATCTCCTCCTCCACAGAATGACCTTACAGATGCATAACACACACTGGATTTGTATATGGGTAATGGAATCTAAATTCAAGTCAGCAAGCACTTCACTGACTGAGTCTTGGTCTTAGTCCTAATGACGGTCCTCTTTGTGATCATACTGTTAGGCCCATGGGAGCAGCCTTTTTTGGGCCACCAATCAGCTCCCAAATAGACACAGAGACTTGTTATTAGTTAAGGATCCTTGGTCTTAGTTTGGGCTTGTTTCTGGCTCACTTTTTTTTAAACATAAATTAACCTGCTCACCTATGTTTTATCTCAGGGCTTTTTACCTTTCTTTCATTCTGTATGACCTACTTGCCTGCTTCCTCCATGTCTGGCTGGCTGGCAGCTGTTTGGCTAACTAGCCCCTGGTGTCTCTCTTTTTTGTCTCCCTGGTTCTCTCTCAAGCCTAGATTCCTACTACTACTTATTCTCTCTGCCTACCAGACCCACCTCTGTAGTAAAAGGTTCCATCTTGCCCGACTCCTGTCCATCCGGCTAGCTTAACTCCCAAAATAATTACACAGAAACTGTATTCATTTAAATGCTGCCTGGCCCATTATAACTAGCCTCTTCTTGGCCAACTCTCACATCTTAAACTAACCCATTTCTATTAATCTGTGTTTACCACGAGATCATGGCTTACCAGGAAAGACTCAGCATGTCTGACTCCAGTGATTTCATGGTGGCGGCTCTCTCTCTCATTCCCTTCTTCCTCCCAGAATTCTGTTCTGTCTATTCCACCTATCTGAGGGCTGTCCTATCAAAAGGCCAAGGCAGTCTCTTTATTCAACCAACGAAAGCAACACATAAAAAGAAGGACCTCCTATACCACACCTCTCCCTCTACTAACTAGCTATTGGCCATTCAGCTTTTTATTAGACCAATTAGGTGCATTAGGCAGGCAAGGTGAAACAAATGCATCACATCCCTACATATTAAACAAATATTCTATTCCACATCAGTCCATGAACCCTATTTGTGTCCTGGTGATTAAGTTGCATTCCTACTGAAGCAGCTACACTGAGCAGCTTCCCCCTAATTCATGCAACCAGAAAGGAAGAGACAGAGGATGGACACTCTCGTGAGTTCTTCCTCTCACCTGATCTAAGACCACTGCAGAAGGGTCATCCCCCTGAAGGAGTGAGAAAGACTCCCACACCATGCTTTTGAACTGGTTCAGAGAGAGGAAAGGTTTGTATGTGCCTGAGAGAAAAGTCAGGCCCAAAGAGACGGCGGGAACATCACTATTCCAATGTCTTTCAAAGCTCCTGCCTGTGGTTCTGTAAACAGGCAATCACCTCACCCCATCTTCCTCTGTGGGACAACGAAAGGGAACATGTGGGAATAGGCACCATGTCTTCTCTGTCCACGTCAGTTTATCAGTTTGTGGTGCTGGAGGAGGGAAGAGGCCAGCAGGAGATCTAGAACAAAGGCCACAATCTGAGGCTAATAGCTTGGTGGCAAAAATCCAAGGGCTCAGGAAAAATTCTAAGGTATTAACCAAAAGGTCTATTTTTAGTATCTGTTGCTAATATAGAAGTTAAAAAATGAAAAAAAAAATCAATTTTCAGTTTGTGTATATTGATGGAACTCAAGTCAGGCAGAAATAAGGTTTTGTTTGTTTCTTAGCAAATCACAAAAAGGTATATCAGTGTCTGCATCTCTCAACCTATTATCCTATTGTCACCAATGATTTCTATTTTATTTGTGTATGTGTGTATCATGAATGTGTGAAAGTGTCTGTGTATCTGTGTGAGAGAATGTATGTGCATGTATGTGTGCAGAGGCCAGAGACAGCATCAGATCTCTTGGGGCTGGAGTTCCAGGTGTCTGATAGCCACTAAACAAGGACAATTGGATCTAAACTCTAGTCCTCATGATTGAGCAACAATTACTCTTAACTGTTGAGCCTTTATCTCTCTGTCTGCCATCAACCATTTATTAATTAACATTATTTGAAAATTTTCTGTGTGCAAAGCCTAAGACACTTGGAAGCTGTAGAGAATAAAGCAAAGACTTGCATCTCCCGAAGACTAAAATACAGATGCGATGCCTTAAAGGTGGCACAGAGCAAAGGAATGGGGCTGTGACGAGACCTCGGTCTGCATCTGGCTGTAATCATCGAATGGACAGAAACTCCTTCTCGGCCCTGTGAGAAGAGACGAGGAACCAACGCACACGGATGTCCACACACAACTGGAACCAAGACTCAAGTGTGATGCTAGGAACCTGGGACAAATCAGAATCCCAGGGGACCCCATGAGTTGCTCTTTTCTTCATTCGCTTTGAATAAGACACACTAGAATCTACAGCATTTGCTAGAACGAAGCGGAGCTACTTTGACATTACCTGCCAATCCTATGGGAACCATGGTTTACTTCACTCACAAAAACGTCTTTGGCTGGGACACAGAGAAAATGAAGTAGCAACCAAAAAACTCTAACTTCCAAGTTGCTTTCCCTAAAACATTTACACCAACCTTCCCCTCATGACATTGTTATGTTGAGGCCTGCATAACTAGAGAGCGCTAAGGTATAAGCAATTCAAATGTGTCATCTGTGTTTCAGGGGAGAGTGACAGAAAAGAAATGCTAGAGGGATGTGTCAATTACTACTTGGGGATGGTAAGCGTGGCAAACCTGGCTCTTCCTGGCACTAGACAGGTGTCACTTCACAGCTGCGAGTGGTCTCCAGGAGCCAGCTCCAGTGCAGATAAGAAGTCACTAGAGCTGTCAGGGAGCTACAAAATTTATTGATTAAATCTTGTCTCAGTACCACAGCTACTCAACAGAATAAACGATGGACCAGCATCACCTCCGACAATGCTCAGATGAAGACTGACAGCACCGCTCGACCCCCAGCAGACTTCTGAAACCTCGCCATGATCTGAGTTTGTCTTTTCTGTTACAGGAGGCTATTCCCATTTGCTCCATTCTCTGCACACAGCAAATACTTGCTCAAGATCTCCTTTAACAGGGGCTACAATAGCTTTTTCAAAAATGCATCTCTGAAGGCTAGATCCTGCAAGAAAATGCTTACACTTTCTCAAAACCCAAGCACGTCTCCAGGTTGTACCACGCTTCTCTCACATTCGATCAGGCGAGAGTATGTGTCTCGCACATTTGTTTCCCTTCCTCTTCCACCTCCTTCTTCTTTTTCTTCTGCTCTTCTTTTTTTTAATCATATGTCTCTAGTCTGGGTTGAATTTGTCCCTGACATTTATGTGGATGCTGCATATTCCTGGCTACTCTTCCTGTCTCCACAAATTCAGCCCACATGATACACCTTCATTTTGTTAAAATCCTCAATAGGCTTTTCTCCCCCCAATATACTTTTAGAAGTCAAGATGAGCATAAGAAGTCATGGGACATTTGGGACAATGGAATAGGCTAAGATTTAATACGAGAACCATAAAGGACAGCATGATAAATTGAAAAGCATGATAAATTAAGTTAAAATGTTCTATTTGGCAAGAGAACATTAAGGGAGTGAAATAACTAGGCATATGCAGTATATATGGTGGAGGAATTACAGTCAAAATATATTTTAATAAATTGTTCCAACAATGAATAAATAATTTAGCTTACTTACTAAAATAAAAATATAAACTGGGTAATTTAAAGTTAAATGAAGGAGTATTGGAAGCTGGAGAGATGACTCCATGGTTAAGAGCATTGAACACTTTTCCAGAGGACCCAGGTTCAGTTCCTAGCACCCATGTGATGCTACACACAACCTATATAATACCTTCCTAGGAGATCCAGTGCTTCTTCTGGCCTCTGCAGGCACCAGGCATGGACATGGTACATAGACATCCATTCAGGCAAAACACCAACGTGTGTAAAATAAAATTAAATAAATTTAAATGAAGGAATATTGCCAGTAAATCTACAAAAGAATATGCAACTCCATTTGTTGTCAGTAAAACCAACATGGAAAGAGAAGTGTGTACTTTACACAATGTACACATGCATCGGACATCATACCTGTTCTATAAATCTGCATTGTGTCTGTGCACCAGTTAAAAACAAGAAAAAAAATTCCCACAATGAATCTTGCCTGTGAGCCCCACCAGAAAGGCTAAATTAAAAACACAGCCCATATAGAGTGTTAGCACTAGGGCAGGGTAACTAGACTGCAGAAACCTGCAGATAGAGTGAACTTTTACTCCACCACCAGGGAACACTGGTCCATATACCGTCCTCTCTCCAGAAACATATCCCTAGGTATCACCTAAGCGGAAATGTGCACATATTCAATAAAGCACAAACATAAGAAAGACCAGTTGGGTCAGCTTTGTTTGTAACAGCCAAGCACTCATCCTCAAGGTATATTAAAAGGGCAATGCATAAAGACATGGTGATATCATCATGCCATGCAGTGCAAATGAAAAGTGTGAAGAAAGCATGACTATGTACAGCAACATAGACTCAGAAAAATAACACAGAGTGCAATAGCCAGCACACAAAGATGCTTTCTCTAAGGTCCCGTTCATGCAAAGGGCACAGATAGAGCTAATCCACATCTGGATTCAGGCTGGCATCTCTCCTAAAGGAAAGATTCACTGGCCAGGGTTGGAGGAGTGACACCTGGAGTCCCTAGAACATTTTGCTTCTCCCTCTGGGTGCTACGGACATGGGTCTTTTCACCTGGTGATAATTCACCAGACTCCACATCGGTGCTCTACGTGTTTGCCTAGACATAGCTTATATTTCAATAGAAAACCAAGGCAAAATGACATATGTTTTCTTCTTATTATTCAATAATTTTCATTGAGGTTTCATGACCTGTCAAATCCAAGCTTACACACACACACACACACACACACTCACGCACCCACACACAGAGACCCTTCTGTGTCCTGACCTATGCAGGGTCCCCATACTGAAATGCCCCTTAGTTTTTCGCATCTGCTTAACCCAGCATGGTGATGAGCACTAATTTGCTACCAGCAGTCCTATTTAAGACTACTGTCCTGGCCCCGGCGGTGATGGCGCACGCCTTTAATCGAAACACTCTGGAAGCAGAAACAGGAGGATTTCTGTGAGTTCAAAGCCAGTCAGGTCTACAGAGCTAGTTACAAGATAGCCAGGGCTTCACAGAGAAATCCTGTCTCAAAACAAAAGTCTATTTTCCTGGAGAAACTATTAAAAGTTCCTAGAAACATTCTAGGTGTTTAGAACATCTCTCTTACTTTTAAAGAAAGGATGGTTGGTTGGTTGGTTGGTTGGTTGGTTGGTTGGTTGGTTGGTTGGTTGGTTGGTTGGTCGGTTGGTTGGGGGTTGGTTGGTTGAGGGGAGAAGTTTGCAATATGGTTCAACATATAAAGGCATTTGTCACCCAGCCTAACAGTCAGAGTTTGTATCTCCAAAACCCACATGGTGGAAGGAGAGAGCCAATGCCTGCAAGGTGTCTTCTAACCTCCATAAGCATGCTATGTGTGGTATAAGTGCGTGCCTCCTAACCTCCACCCCCCAATACACCCATTGATACAAGAAAATAAATGTACAGTGAATAATAACTGTGTTTTTAACATGCTTAACTCCAGAAAAGTTTGTAGAGCCTTGATTTCTCACATCTCTTGTAAGTATCCAACTCAGTTTGCATGGGAACATTAAATGTAGCATCTGATTAAGTTATAGCCATTTAACAAGCAAAGTTGGCACAGAAAGAAAATTAGAATTGCTGTCACATACTGTTGGCTCTCGGAAGCTTGACTGATAGGGAAGTACAGTGGTTACTGGTCACATTATATTAGACGTTCATCAGTGTTGCCCACGAAGAATGGGAAGTCGCCAGAAATCTGGGTACTTGAAAGTCAAATCTGAGTGTTTCTCCTATAGATCAGCTGTTAAGACAATTCTCAAACACACCAGATACACTAGTAAAGACTTCACCAATGGGAGCGAGGACAAATTCTCTTGGCTTCCTTAATGCTGAGTGTACATTTAATCAAGAGATTGAAAAGGCTTAAGGTTAAGCTACACAGAACTTAAGGAGTTGAAAAGCCAGCATGAATATTCAGATGTATACAGCATCTTTACCCAGGCAGATGTTCCCTACAAAACTACACAGAAGAGTCTCTCACTAGCACCAAGCCCTGGTGACAGACAGTCTTCTCCCTGCCACCCTCAGGGAGTTCAGTGCTGGCATGACCACAGAAATCTGCCTCCCGGTCATTAGTCAGTCCCTTGACGGGGACATAACGGGAAGAAAGAGAACCTAATGGGATTAGAAAAATGAAAAAGTAGACTGGAGCCAAGGATGACATCAGCCTTGTGGGGAGGCCAGGAGGTGATGGGAAAATACTGCAAGAAAGGACATTCTTCATTCTTGTCATCGTGAGAAGAGCCATCCATCTTGAAGCTGGATTCCTTGTCACAGGCTAAATGTAAAATTTTAAAAAAAAGTCCTTTCCATTAAATTGCCACTTAGTATTAAATACTTAGAAGAGAAAAAAAAAGACCAGAGATGAAATTGTGACCATCTAGCTAGCCAGTTCCTCTAGCAAGGTAGCAGAATTCCCTCATGTCTGTGACTCCGGCTATGGTCACTGTGTCCTAATGGAACCCACATGGAGCAACTTGACCCAGCATGGATAGCAACAGGGGGATTAGACCAAGTGCTTTTCCATCCAAGGACCCTTTAAATAACATTATGGGATTAGAAGCTTTATAAAGAATATAATTTCTTTAGCTGGTTCCTTTTACTTTTTCTAAAACAAGAGTGTTGGGCTAGATTCCGAAGCCCCAGGACAGAGGTACATCATTCAATTCTGTTTAAAACAAGGACTTTTTATGAGATTATGTTACATGGATAAAAATCCTTCATAATCACGTCTTAGCTGTTCCAGCAAGTTTCCGAGCCTGGTCCATATCATGTTTTAGCTGTTCCAGCAAGTCTCTGATCCTGGTCCACATACTTGCTTGCCACAAATATAGAAAGATGAGGAGCAGAAGCAAATAGGCACTCAGAGGAGGGTGAAAGCGGGCAGCAAGGCAAGGGGCAGGGGAGGCTGAGATGTTGACACTCAGTTGACAGAGTGCTTGCCTAGTGTGTATGAAACCCTGAGTTCCACTCTGAGAACCTCAGAAACTGGAGGCTCAGAGTCATCCACAGCTACATAGTGAGTTCTGCTCCAGCCTGGGGTACATGAAACCCTATCATAAATAGAAAAAGAGATGGAAACAATGGAAAGTCTAAAGCAGTGCAGTGAGTAGCAGATCCCTCTCGTGAGAACCTGTTTGTACCAGAACCCATAAAGTTCTGCCACCGCAGCCCAAAGCATTGACTCACGAGGCCTGAAGGAGCCCTGTCTCAGTGCTGCTCAGCTAGGGTCTGACCAGCTTGCTGGGGACCCACACACTCTTCCAGGTTGCCTGGCCAAGCATCTCTGTCATCTCCTAGCCTTTTTGCTAAGCACTATGACTCCCAAACTTATTTTACCTCTCAGTCATTTCAGTTATCCTTTCCAAACACCCCTTTTCAAAATGCATATACACATGGAAAGTGTAAAGGGCGTTTCTCCGGTTGAAGGATGCGAGAAGACAAAATTCCCATGCCTTTCTGTGTCCCCCCCCTTCCCTGGCAGTTTCTGGGGACACTGTGAGGGAAGCCTGGCTTCTCACAGCACGTGACCACCTGACAACGAGTAGTCTGGCAGACACATGGCAGGAAGGTGGAGACGCTGCCTTCCAATAGCAAATCAATCGGCATCCAGGTTGCATCGCACCCCACTTCCCCAGTCACAAAAATAAGCAACCAATAAATGCCTGTGGCAACCGCAGGAGAAGAAATCACCAGCAACATAAACTAGCAAGTTGTGGCAGCGGGGATAGAAAGTCCCCAGATCACTAAAGACAGAACTACCACATCCTGATGTCCTAACCTTGGCTGTCAACTTGCCTGGACCTGGCATCAACTAAAACGCAAGCTGCTGAGCACACCTGCGAGAAATTGCCTTGACCAGCAATGAACTGGGAAGTCGCACCCTAACTGTGGGTGGCCTCTCCTGGTGGCAGCCCCAAAAAGGCGGTGGAAGTTGGAAGGTTTTTGCTTCTGGTCTGCTTGCCTTCGTTCTTGCTGGCAAGTCCTTCTGTCCCATTTTCAGGATTCCAGGGCAGACTGGAGATTTACCAGCGGCTCTCCAGGAACCTTCCAGGCCCTTAGCACCAGATCGGGACTGCTGAGACACCAGCTGAGCAACCATGGACGACTCAGACTGTACTGTGTAGTCCAGTCTAAGGAAGCCCATACACATACTACCTGTTCTGTTCCTGTAGGGAACCCTGGCCCTCTGCATGAAAACATGAATGGAGCCGGAAGGCGAGCTGTTGCTTAAACAAAGTCAGATTCAGAAAGTGAAGCATCACGTTCTGTCTTGTATGAAAACTGAAAAGGTGGCCCCGAAAGGAAAAGATAATAGGAATTGAGAAGGGGTGGGGACAATAGAGGGTAGAAAGGGAGATAAACATGACCAACACATGATCAGTACATATATGAGAATGTCACAGCAAAACCTCCTGGACAATCCCTGTGCATATAGAAAGGCAAAGCAGGGTCTCCCTGCGAGCCCCCAGGGTATGGGCCTTTAGGACGCGATTGAGGTCAATAGCTCAGCTGCTGTTAGGAAAGGTACAAACTTTTATCACTCAGCCTCCTACCTTGGAAGTATGGGCATGTTTAAAGGCACTGCTCAGGGTAGCAGAGGAGCTGGAAACCAAACCTAGAACACAAACAGAGCTATGATAACTGATATGGGAACACTCCTCAGTTTCCCTGGGTTTTCTGAAAAACTGAGCTCACAGCTCTCAAAGCAAGGATGGGCACAGGCTGGCCTCTTGAAAGGTAGCTGGAAGTGGCAGTTTCTGTGGGCTGAAGCAGGGAACCCCAGTAAAACTCCACAATCCACTGACTGGTATGTCTTCCAGCCTTTCCCAGCCTGCTCTCACTGAGCGGACAGCAATCACAAAGAAGTTGGAAGGACAAGAATACAGCGAAAGGTTTGCAGAGACGCACCCTGCCAACGTCAAGTGCACTGGGGAAGGCTGAGTAGAGACATTGTGGATAACCCCATCGACATCCAGATGGTGTCTGTTCCCTGACCTCCAGCTCATCAGAACATGTCCTTTGAGGGTAGGGATGTAGTTCAATGATTAAGCATGCATGAGGACCTCGGTCTGACCCCTAGCAGTGACCATCTGCAGCAGTCCCTGATGAGAGAACGGACCTCACAGCTAGACCTGCAGATGCCCTAATGAGGATTCTAGTGTGCCCTGACTTTGTGGCCAGAGAACAAAGTGTATTAGCTCTAAAAAGAAAGCCCTGAATGCTGGCTCTGCAAAGTTGGAAATCTCACAATTTCTAATGGTTTTGTAGAACACCACTCCCACCACCCTCACCCCGCCAAGGGCAAGGAAATTCATACTCGACCACCCAAAATCATATCACCCAAGGTAAACCTTCAAATAGTAATTTTACTTTTTACTTCCTTAAGGTTTTCTTTATCCTCCATTCCACCCCACCACCATGCACTCAGATCCCCCACAGAGTAGGCAATTGGCCTATTCGGATACACTCTAAGGTTTGCATAAATATAGGGTCTGGCCTCGGAGAAGTACAATGATCTTATTATGGCCTTGAGTTTGTAAGGTCACCTTTCTTCTTGTATATTTGTCATTCATTTAGAGTAAGCAGAGGTTCCAGCAATGTGCTAGCTTTGGTTTTGTGGTTTAAATCGTGTGGTCTCCCATTATGATTAGAGGGAGCAGGTTTCTCTCCTCTTCATTGAGTCTTTATTCTTAAACGAGCAGTGTAAGACTGTGGAGAGGAGTCCCCAGATAAAGCTCTTGCTCCACAAATGTGAAGGCTAGGGTTCAGATCCCCAGAAGCCACACTCACTCCACAAACGTGGCAGCCACCTGTCACCCCGGCACTCTGGAATCAGAGACAGGGTCTTCTTGGAGAGAGATGGCTGGTTAGCCCAGCAGGAACTGGGAAGCTGCAGATTCAGGGAGAGACCCTGTTTCAACAATAAAGAGGTGAACAGTCAAGGAAGACACCTTTGCGCGCGCGCACACACACACACACACACGTGCACGCACGCACGCACAGTGAAAACACAAAGCATTTTACTGAAGGGGAAAACAAAAATCCTAATATCATTAATTGCTGCAAAAAATTAGATAAAAAATGGGGAGAAAGAAAACAATCATCCATTTTTATTCCCCTACTTACCACAAACTTTATTGTTTGTTCAGACATGGTCTGTACTATTTAGTAACAACGGCTCGCCTCAGTTGATTCTCCCTGGTTCTGAAGCTTTCGGTAGTTTCACCAGGTATAAAGACTAAACCATCTTCCAGCCATAGCTTCTCCTTTACAGACTTTATCCCCCTACAGACAGGACTGTAATAGCCAGGGGCTAGCTGAGCTCTCATGCCTTCTGGCCATCTTCATCTTTTTCCCTACAATGCTCAGAACTCTATAGAGACTTCTGCCTTCCATCTTTGAAAGCAGAAATTGCTTTTCTTCACCATTCAGCCACAATGAGAAAGAAACCATATACTTGTAGTGGGTATCCGTATTAGCAGATAGAAATGGTACATCTCTTGTGGTTAGGAGAAAAAGAAAAATTTAATTTCCCTTTATTAGCCAAGACTCCTCAGGTTCCCGGTGGCAAAGGCTCATAAATTTAGAAAGAACAAAGTCCTTATCAAGCTTCTAGAGCATAAGCCAGCGTCAAGCTTCCTTCTTTTGAGGAAGATTATCTACTTTAAGTTTCCAAATCCATTTGGCAGAACCACTGAAAACACATTGAAACATAGCACAAGAGCGTTTTAGACCACAGTAGGAGGTCGTTACACTGTGGGTGCTTAAGATCAAGGTCAAAGCAGCTGGGCACATCTTCCTGCCACCCCTGCAGCCTCCTGGCATTGACAGTGGTGAGAGGGCACAGTGCGTTGGTGTCTGGTAACTGTGCCAGGTGTTACTCATCTATAAACATCCAAAGCAATGGCACCTAGGCTGCACAGGATTTCCGGCTCCACTCCTGTAACTGCTTAATGACTTGGAGTACTGGGATTGGCTCAACTTGACAGACTTGGGTTGCCTCATTCTGCCAAAAAAATCAAAAGCGATGCAAATAGGCTGTCCTTCCCTTGAGCCTCAGTTGACCTTCCTTTCCCTCCCCCCCGTATGTAAAAATGAAATTTAAAAGGCATCCCAGGGGTGTCTAATCGTGAGTCAAGACTCTAGGTTTGAATCTTTACTCTGCCACTTAGGACCTGATTGGTTTTGACATGTGACTTGAGCCTCCACTGATCACTTTGCTCACTGTCATATTGTCATCCCAGGGTGTGGGCATTGATCTCTCTCTCTCTCTCTCTCTCTCTCTCACACACACACACACACACACACACACACACACACACACCACACACCAAGCTTCGTGCTGTGCTAGAGCCCAGCTCCCTTCCCCGTGAGTGTAATCATTAGTGACTTGCTGGAAAGACAGACCTGTGTCTAGTTTCAGTTTGGGCTTTTTGGAACAGTAGTTCTAGAAGCCTCGGGTGAGCACATAAAAAGTTCAAAGCCATCACAGTGAGGAGGCCGCTTAAGCAGACCTTGAGAGAGTTAAATAGAGTGCCCTTTAGTCCGGCTCACTCTAGCTCCTGCCCAGTCATCCCAGGAGAGACGCTCAAAATATCAGATAGAGCATAACAGCCGAGGCAATGCCACCAAGCCCTGACTAAGTCACTGGCTCATAGCAAAATGAATGACTGTCATTGATGTAAATCACCTGATCCTAGAGTAATTTGCTATACAGCTACAAACCAAAGAGCCCATATGTAAGATCCTTACAGGAGAGACAGTGCCTGCCTCACCCCTGTATTTTCCATGAGCACCAAATCCAAACTCTCATGGGTGTGTCAGTTTGTTTTCTAGGACTGGGAGAAAATTCCAGGGACAAAGGCAAATAGAGAAGGGAAAGGGCTATTTCATCTTACAGCTTGCAGTTCATCAGAAAGGGAAGTTAGAGCTGAAAGTCAAGGTCAGAGCCTGGGGACAGGGACTGAAGCAGAGGCCACGGAGGAATGAGGCTTACTGGGCTCCTTTTCAGGACCACATTCAGCTACTTTTCTTACTTCTCCCAGGTCCACCTGCCCAGAGGTAAGGCCTCCCACATCAACCATTAATCAAGTATCCCATAGACTTGTCTGCAGGCCAATCCGATGGAAGCATTTTCTCATTTGAAGTTCCCTATTCCCAGAAACTAACAAGCAAGCCATCATTGGCAAACAAGCCTTGTGCCTGTCACCAAATGGTGGCTGAAAACTTACCCAGACATTTGTTCAAAGTGGCACAAAGCTAGATGAAGCAAATGCTGTATTGATTCACTCCCCTGATGTGAAATATTATTTTAAGATGTGTTACATTCATTTATGCTGTGGAATATTAATGATGCAAAGATGTGTTTCATTCTTTTATGTTGCAGTTGTTTAACTCCATGAAGCTGTGTTACTTTGCCTGCCTAAAGCACCCGATTGGTCTAATAAAGAGCTGAATGGCCAATAGCTAGGCTGGATAGGCTACCAGGCAGAGAGAATAAATAGAAGAGAAGAGGGAAGAGGGAGAAGAGAAAAGGAGGATGCCAGGGACCAGCCACATAGCCACACAGCCAGACACAAAGTAAGAAATAAAGAAAGAAATATAGAATAGAGAAAGGTAAAAACCCAGAGGCAAATGGTAGATGGGATAATTTAAGAAAGGTTTGCTAGAAACAAGCCAAGCTAAGACCAAGCATTCATAAGTAAGAATAAATCTCCATGTATCTATCTGGGGACTAGGTGGCAGACCCCACTGCCCCAAAGAGTGAAGCATAAAAAAAAATAAACTACACTCCTAGTTTGGGGTAGTACCCGCCCAGTCCTTAGAATTGTGCAAGCCACTGTGGAGTTGTGGAAACAAACCAATCCGGTGAGGTTCAGACACCAGGAGAACACAGAACAGGAGCCCCTACCTTCATGGCATTTGCCTATGTAAATAAGAGTGAAGCATGTCCCAGGAAATGGACCCTGACTCAACTTCCGTGAAAGAAGAATTGAGAACTCTGGCACCAAACAAATTTTTCCTGACAAACTATAGTAACCTAGTACCCAACAAATCCCTTGTCATCACCTAAATGAAACACAGAGATGCTGGCAGCACCCAGCATCTAAGGTTGGGGGCAGAGAGGAGCTATGTCCCAGTCACTTTGGCTGTTGGGAGAGGCACACCTCCCTAAGAGCTTGTGTGGGCAGCACAGATGAACTTTTTTGGGACTTTCTTTTACTTCCATTTTTCTTTGTTTATCTGTTTTGAAAGGAAGGTGTTTTGCTGTTGTTGTTGCTTCATAGTTGCTGAATTGACATTCACACACAGTAACAGAGAAAAGAGGGCTTCCGGAGACATGATGGAGTTTCAGCCAATAATATTCATGAGGAAAATACAGAGGAAGGTTGTCTCTGTGAAGAAAAAGTCTCCCATACACTCACATTTTCCATCTTAGACTTGATTCACAAGCACAATCACACACAACTTTAAGTCTTCACTACATGTAATGGCATGTTAGCATACCAGTCCTAAAACGTGGAAAGAGGCCCGAGAGATGACCCAGTAGTTATAAAAATTTGTTGATGGGTCACAAGGACTGGAGTTTAAATCTCAGCAGCACATAACAAATTGGGCATTGCACACACACACACACACACACACAAACACACACACAAAACCTTGTAACTCAAGCTCTGATGGAGGCAGAGACGGGAAAACTACTAGTGTTTGCTAGCTTCCAGCATTGCCAAGAAAATGCAAACCTCAGATTTGGCGAGAGACCCTACTTCTAAATACATTGATAGAGAAGGGACACCCAACACCCTCTTTAGGCCACTGTACTCACACATATGCACACGTATGTGCACATATACTCACACAGACACATGCATGCAAATTAATAAATCAAATCTTAAAAAATGCTGGAAGAAGAAACACGAAACCCAAATTTTCTCTCCTAAATTCTCTCCTCCAACTCTACCTAAATAACAATTTTCATTCAGACTACAATTGATTTAAAATATAGTAATTAGGTTAAATAGTTTCATATTCATGTGCATAAGATATCTGAATAGAAGAGAATCTTAGTAGTCACTTTTTAATAGAACAACCAAGAGTTTTCTTTAAAGAAAGTCTGAGGGTTTGGGAGATGGTTCGATGGGCAAAAGCGCTAGCTGAACAAGTGTAACACAAGTTCTAATTGGTCTTAATAACCAAAGCCTGGAGTCAGATATTGGGGGAAATGCTGAGAAATCAGAGAGATAAAGGGGCAAAACCACAGCCACCTTACCTTTCAACTTCCCAGCCAAAAAGAGACTGTTCCTGTTTCCTCCCGCCTTATCACTTCCTCTCTCCACCCAGCCATATCACTTCCTGTCTGTCTGTACAGAACTCCTGACCTCTGGGGTTAACTAGTGATTAGCTCTACCCTCTGATCTTCAGGAAAGTTTTATTTGTACAAATAAAGTGTCACTACAAACAAGCCTAAAGACCTGGGTTCAAATCCCTGGTACCTATATAAAAACCAGACATGTGCTGTAACCCCAGTGTTGGGGGATTGAAACAGAATCCTTAGAGTTCACTGGTCACCCAGTGAACAAAGCTGCTCCTCCTTCTCCCCTTCCTCTGCCTCTTCCCCCTCCTCCTCTTCCTCCATCTCTACCTTCCTAGACAGTCATGCTCCTCATAATGCCATTTGATCAGTAATGAACCACACTTCTATAATAGTGGTCCCATAAGAAAATATCACTTAATGATATCACAGCCATCTCAGTTTGTATAAGCACTTTCCATGATGTTCACACAAAGATACAAACACCAAACACTGTTTTTCTCAGAATTCATCTCCATCAGCAAGTAATGAGTGACTGTGTGGGTAGTCAATCGTAGCAATCCAGAGCTGAAGTTCCAAAACTCAGACTAATATTCTCATTTTAAATATGAGAGGACTAAGCCCAGAGAAGAGAAACCAATTTTCTGTGATCATTCAATCAATGCATTCTACAGCTGGGAATGATTTCATTCATTCATTCGTTCATTCATTCTTCATTAATACAACATATAGCATGTATTGCTGATGGCCAGCAATACATACACCTTTGTTGGATTTTGTTGACAAAAACCTAGAATCAAGTAATTTAAAAAAAAAACTAGATTTTATTTAGTTGACAGTCCTAGTGAGCCTGGTATAGACCTTCTTGCTTCATCAGAACATGGCAGATGGGATCACATGGCAAGACACAGAAGCTGTGACACCTAGGATCTCTCTTCTTCTTCCTATAAAGCCATTAATGCCACCATGGGAACCTACCCTCATGACCTCTTCTATCCCTAATTTCCTGCTAGGGGCCCTACCTCCTAATGTTTTAACATATGAATCTGGGGGTGAAGATTCTAACACATGAACTTTTGAGGACACACTGTAACATGAGGGCCTGCTTGTTGGGGTTTCTGTCCTGCCCAGTTCCCACAGCCCATAACCCCCAAAGAAATTACACAGAGGTCTATATTAATTATAAACTGATTGGCCCATTAGCTTAGGCTTCTTATTAACTCTTATAATGTATATTAACCCATTATTCTTATCTATGTTAGTCACATGGCTCAGTACCTTTTTCAGAGGGGCAGGTCACATCCTGCTTCTTCTGTGGTCTGGGCAGGACTGGGGAAAGAGCTTCCTTCTTCCCAGAATATTCCAGAATGCCCCACCTCTACTTCCTGTCTGGTTTTCCCACCTATACTTCCTGCCTGGCTATCAGCCAATCAGTGTTTATTTAAAATATAATTGACAGAATATAGATGATTGTCCCACACCAGACATACTGCATACATTCAGGTAAGACTCTGTGTGGTTATTTGGGAGCAGCTGGTGGTTCTGACGGAAAACTCTGCCTACAAGGTACAGGCTATAACAGGGACCACATTGAGCAAAGTAGATAGAATCAGAATCTTGGCCTTACTTATTCCAGTTCACTTTGCACTGTAGTGCTTGTGGTATGGAATAGAAGCAGAACAAGAACTGCCTTAATGTCATTTTTAACTAGCTTTGTATTCCTGGATAGACAACTTCAGATTCCTGTGCTTAAATTAAGGATACATGAGAAGGGAAGGCTGTGCTAAATTCCCTCCCTGATATGTTATCATTGTTCTATTAGAGCTAACAATTTTGCCTCTTCTCCCTTGAGAGCACCAAAACATAGGTTGTGCTAAACAAAGAGCTCCGTCTCCAAGAGAGACTTAGCTAACACCTGCAGACAATACACCAGGCATAGCCAAGCCAAGTTTCTGTTTCCATGGTTAGAGAAGTTCAGAGGGCAAGGAAAGACAATGACTTCTCCCTCCCGCTTCTGAAGCAGACTTGTAAGGTAGTCCCTTACAGGTTCCCATATTTGAATATTTGGTCCCCAGCTGGTGGCACTGTGTAGGTAGATTCAGGAGGTATGGCCTTGCTGGAGGAAGTACTTCACTGGGGGGGAGGGCTTTATGTTATTCTGAGTCCTCTTTCTCTGCTTTACACGCTCCCATGGAGAAGTCTAACCCTTTGGAACAGTAAGCCAAACTAATCCTTCTTCTGTAAGGAGCCTTGGTCATGGTGTTTATCACAGCAACAAGGAAGTAGCAAACACAGCTTCCCACATTTTGAGGTACTTCACTAATCATAACCACTGATAGCTGCTTCAAGGAGAAAGCTGCCAACTAAGTTAATTAATTCAAGGACATTGGTAACAACACAAACGTTGTAGTACTTCTGAGGATGAGAAAAGATAGTTATCCCTTCATATCTGCAAAGGATGGGTTCCAGAAACCCATTCCTCCCATGGATACCAAGAGAACATGTTCAGCTCTCTTATATAATATGACATAATGTTCACGCCTTCCTGTGCCACTGAAATGGTGTTCAGATCCCTTATAGTACCTAATACTGCATGCTTTCCCGACTGTATCTTTTCAGGGAATGGTGACAAAAAGGACACATCTATAAATGTTTAGTTCAGATGCAAATCTTTCAAATGTTTTCAGTCCACAGTGGGTCGAATCCATGAACACAGGACCCACAGACAGAGAAAGTAGACTGTACTGAAAACAATATGTGCAGACACTTAAACTATCTGGTGCCTCACCGAGAAAATAGTGATGGTACTTGAGACAAATATGAGCACCTAAGAACTAACATGTACCTAGGAAATGTGACCTTTTATTAAAACTCAAGACCAAATGACCAGCGCTTGTTTTTACCCACAATACATCAGCTTTAGCTCTAAAGCGGCCAACTCAGTGCTTTTCAGGTTTCTGTGGTAAATGGTGTCACTTTCATTGAAATGTGATTTCCACCGGGGGTAGGTGGTGTTCAACGATCTTCACCAGAATTTGTGCTCTTATATAATCTCTGCTCTTGTGAGTGTGGGCTAGACCATTGATGTACTTCTGAGAAAATAAATGAGTTTCTAATTGCCAAATGTTGTTTTTATCATCAGATTTTAAGAGGCCATGACTTTCATCTCTCTAGACTCTATTGACTTCTCATTCTGTGCCTTGTGATGAAACAAACAGCCATTTAGAGGCATTCAAGTGACATGAAACTGAAGGTGGCCTCTAACACCTCCAGGGGAGAGTTGAGACTACAGTCCAGTGTCCATAAAAGCCAATGAAGAGTCACAGAATCTTGGGAGCTGAGTTTCCCATATTAAATGCTGAGATGACCACAGCCTAGCCTACATTTTTGCTGAACTTGAGAGAGAGCCTGCTGCGTAAGATCAGCAAATCTTACTGTGCCATTTTGGAAAACATGGGCACGAAATAAATTGGGGTTCTTTAAAGCCACTAAGTTTTAGGGTGAGTTTTATAATAGATATCTAATATATCATCCCAGACGAAGTACACACACATGCACACACGTGAGTGTGCAAGAATGTACCCTAAAGAATCAATCTTAGTAATTTACAGGTGCTGAGACTTCATGGACAGGTGTGGCTCTGCTGCTTGAGGCCAAGTTCAGAACAAATCAAGGCAATAAGCACACTGATGATTGTGCAACTTCCTTCCAATGGAAATAATCTCAAAACGATTTCTCTATAGACCCGGCCTCTACTGTCTGAATGAGTCTCAACATTAGCATCTCTCATCTTTTTCTCTTACCCTTGACATACTGTGAACTCGTAAAATAAGAGTTTTCGTCACCTATTTGGTTACTAATAGCGAAGACTTGAATTAACTCTGGCCATTTGTCTCTTCTTCCCCTTTGCTTCTCCTCTGTCTTGGGGGACTGGAATTGCCATGCCTGCTTCTGTCAGTTATGTGAAGGGCTGCTCCAGACACGTGTCTACTTATAAAGCTACCGGCTAAGCTATATCACAGCTGAGTATATGCTTGAGTGAAGCATTGTCAGCATATGATAAAGATACACATATATCTCTGTTTGCAGCAGCCCTATTTGCAATATCCAAGTGATAGAAGCACTAGATGCCCGTGAAAAGATGACTAGATAAGGAATGGGAAAGGAATATAGGTATAATCTCACCGTAAAGAAGAACCAAGTTGTGTAATGTACAAGAAAATGAATGGAGCTGGAAGACATTGTATTAAGAAAGACAGACCCAGAAAGGCAAATATGGAATTTTTCTCACATGCAGAATCTAGGCTAAAAAAAAAAACAATAAAGTAAAAGGAGGACCCATTTGTGAATAGTTGGAGAACCTATCAGGTGGGAAGGTTAGACAAGAGATAAGGTCTAGCCTACACTGGCCTCAGAATTTCAATCCTTTTACTTCTGTCCAGTATCCTAGGTCATCTTAAGCCAAACCCTAACCTAAAGACACAGCCACTGATTCCATACCTCCAGCTTTGGTGTCACTTACGCCAAAAGGTCTGGGTTGTTTTCCTACCAAATATATCTTTGACTGTCTTCTCATCAGTCTCTACATCGACCCTTGAAAGGATGTGAAAAAGTTAAATATCAGACATGCCACAAGTCCATTGTTCTCACTTCTATGCTTCAGGGGTCAAGATTAGTTCCTCCTGGCCTTGCTAAAACAAGAGCCAAGTGTCCATTAATACTCTTCAAACAATTATGAAAGATCTAGCATGTCATAATTACCATCTCTTATGACACACTGTCACATGGAGCCTTTACAGTTTAGCTATGTCATAACTCTTCCAAGCAGACATTATTTTTGGTCAACCAAAGTGAAACTCAAAGCTTAAGTGACTTACCCAAGTCAGAACACAACTAAGAAGCTTGAGTCCAAGTTCAATGAAAGCCAAATTCACCATCACAGTAAATACACTTTTTACTAAGTCTTTCCAGATGTTTGGAGGGTTTCCTGTAAGTGAATGTGTTGAGCTGGCCAGCCTAGCTCAGCTCGTCAGGCACCTTCCCAGAGAGAAGCAAGGGGAGGTCACTACTATGAGGTACCCTATTCCTCACCAAAGTGTTTCCCATACGTTCTTCTGGGCCTGGAGAAAGAATATAAAACGCAAATAACTCCGTGAGAGCCAGGGCGTTTGAAACTCATATGGGGGTGTAAAGATGGCAACAGCAAGTTGTTTAAGTTTTAGAATGGATGCACAAAAATGACTTTGAAATCTGTAAATGATTGAAAGAGAATGAAAAGAATGAGTATTTCATGACCCGTAAGAGATAGATGAGCCCAGCCAACTGCAGTGGCCACAGATAACGTTTTCTTCAGAAGCAACACACCTGTTCACTTATTCACTGATGTCTAAAGCCACTCTGGTACACACAATCAGGCAGTTGCCACAGAGGCCGAGGCCTGCAGAGTGTAACATATGTACTATGGCTCTTTATAGGGAAAAAATGGTAGTGTAAATCTTGATGCACAGAGTTATTTCTTTGACTTTTCTTTGAGTGAGCTAGAAAGGGGAGAAGAGAGGATGGCAGGACCAAGTGCCTATTTAAAAACCAAAGAAGGACCTGTGTGTCCAGCACTTGGGAGGTAGAGGTAGGAGGATTCAAATTTCAAAGCCAGATGTGGCTACATGGTAAGCTGGAGGCCAGCCTGGGCTACAGGAGACTGCCTCTCAAATGAGAAATTAATTAATTAAAAACACAGGAGAAGCAATGCCAAAGTGAAAAGTAAGCAAAGAGTAAGAAAAGACACATCGGGGCTCTGGTAAGATGGCCCAGTGGGTGAAAGGCCTTGCCTGAGTGCAGTCCCTGGAATTCATAGTGTAGAAGGAGAGAGCCTATTACTATAAGTTAGCCTTTGATCTCCACACATGCACTATGGCATGCACACTCAAGCCTATGCATGCATGTGCACACACACACACACACACACACACACGCCATAAACACACACTCACAAAATAAAAACAAAAACAAAAGAGAGGAAAGAAGGACAAAAAAGAAAAGACCAGGCCACCTCATAATGTGACCTTTGACCCACTCCAGACATAAGAAAGTAAAATGCTAACCACCGACTTTTATCCATCAGGTCAAAGATAACTGAAAGTCATGATAATGAAGCCACAATCAGTTAGCAAATGGCATTTCACGTGGGCTTGGCCCCGTGCTCAGTGATCCCCACCATGAAAACTTACCATACGAACTCCACAGAGACCTAGAGGATCATAAAACATAGCTTTCAAATCATTGTTATCCATTTGAAAGTCAAACAAATCAGTCTCACCCACAGAGGAACCTAGATCTTCTTTCAGATAGCCCTGGGCCTAGAAACACAGACTTCATTCTCAGAAGGTGTATTTAGTTTCGAAAGTCTTGCATGTTTAAGCCTGGTGACATATCAGATTGGGCAGGGATGGCTTCAATTATTAAAAACCAGGTGTTCCCATCACAGCGCGTGATGGCTTTATTAGTGAGAGTGCCCAACTCAAAGGATAATTCTACTCACAGTGGGTAGAGAGTTCCTGGGGCCTCACTCCTCCCAGAGGAGCTATTGGGAGACACTGATTTCTGGGAGAAACATTTACTTTATTGCTATAAACAGGGGTACAGCACCTGTGCTTCTGTAAACAGCTTCTCAACCTCATTCCTACAAGCAACTGTAAAGAAACTGTTAGGAATTTTTCCTAACTTGTGCTCTCAGCCTACTCAAATCCCAATCAAGCCAAAACAAAACAAGCCAAATTAAGAAATGTCCAGGTTTAATGGGATTCCTGTGCTCTGGGGTGGCCCCGAGGGGAAACCAGGAGGCCGAGAATGAAACCACCTGGAGGAAGGAAAAGGGACCACGTGATCCTCTTTTGGGAGTTCACTTAAATACTCTGTGGGAGTGGTCCTGACCCCCCCCCCAGAGAGGGGTTAGGACCTGGCATGATGGGATTTGGAGTCCAGACCAATACAACTCTCAGGCCTGGGGGCTAGGATAGATGTGAGGGGCTGGGGTCTATGCCCCCAACTTAACACTGACTGAGGCACCTAAGGGGTAATGTGGAAGGACTAAGGGAGTTGGGGACAATGGGAGAATCGGAAGAGATGGTAATGGTGAATGAACAGGATCAAAATGAACTATTTACATTGTCTTAGGGTACTGAGTAATGAAACCATAACCAAAGCAACTGGAGGGGAAAGGGTTGATTTGGCTTGTAGGTCCACGTCACTGTTCATCACTAAAGGAAGTTAGGACAGGAACTCAAACAGGGCAGGAAACTGAAGGCAGGAGCCAATGCAGAGGCCATGGAGGGTATTGCTTACTGGCTTGCTTCCCCGTGACCTGTTCAACCTGCTTTCTTGCAGAACCCAATACTACCAGCCCAGGGGTGGCCCCACTCAAAAAAGGCTGGGCCCTCCCCCTTCAATCATTAATCAAGAAAATGCTTTAAACACTTGCCTACAGTCCAGTCTTTGGAGGCATTTCCTTATTAGAGGTTCCCTCTTTTCAGATGACTTTGGCTGGTGTCAAGTTGACCAAAAAACTATATAAAAATAGCCGGGCGGTGGTGGTGCATGCCTTTAATCCCAGCACTCGGGAGGCAGAGGCAGGCGGATCTCTGGGAGTTCGAGGCCAGCCTGGTCTACAAGAGCTAGTTCCAGGACAGGCTCCAAAGTCACAGAGAAACCCTGTCTCGAAAAAAAAAAACTATATAAAAATGTTTCAATTAAACCTATTGTATATGTTTAATATTAACTAATAAAACAGTGACAGAAAGAAGTAAAAGGAATAAATAAGATTATTAACAGTCTCTCTTGCGGGAGACAAGAGATGACTCAGTGCAGGCTCTTACATAGGACAGAGTTTGTTTCCCAGCATCCACACTGGGAGTGAGTGGCACTCAGTGAGCGGTGGGGGTGGGAGGAACTAATGAGGTGAACGACATTTTTAAGACTCTTCCCAAGACATATGAGTGGTCAGCTGTTGTTAGCGGGAGAGACTTTGGGGTGATACAGTGACTCAGTGGCTCATGGGACTAGATTTAGAGGAAGCATAAAAAAAGGAAGAAAAAAAAAAAGAAAAGTTCATTTTAAAGACGCTCCTGTGGAAGAAAAGATGCTGGTAGATGGGTGTGACTGATGCCTCCAACACCCACTGCATAAAATAAATGGAATGGCTCTCCTGTCGATCCAGGGGTATGTGATACATGCTCTTTATGGTAACTGAGAAAATGCCACCCATTTGTACCATTCTCTTCATTCTGTGGTTCAGACAAATCAGGTGGGAAAGGGATGGCAGTGAGAGTCCACGTGACTCAGCAGGATGTGGATGCAGTAAACAGAATTAGGTACCACACAGGAAGTGCTTGGTGATACCAGCTTCCCTTTCAGTGACAGGTCAGAAAGAAACAGCTTCTTCCGCTTTCAAGGCACCAGCACCCTCCACAACACAACACTCCCTCCCTCTGAACAGAGACACCAACGAGTGTTCCTTGAATTAAAAAAAAATAAAATAAAAGTACTGAAAATGGGCAGGGGTGGTGCACACCTTTAATCCCAGCCCTCGGGATGCAGAGGCAAGCAGATCTCTGAGTCTAAAGCCAGCCTGGTCTACAGAGCGAGTTCCAGGACAGCCAGGGCTGTGTAAAAATCCGTCAAAAAAAAAAAGACAAAATTACTAAATGGAGGTCACACTGGAGGCTTTATCCACTCCCACCACCCACCCCCCCGCAGAACCATGGCGTTATGCCTTTGCTAGTCTGTAATGGTCTGTTGGCTTGTGTTTCGGATCTTCATTACAAACACGTTTAGGGCAAACCCGAATAGATTTGTTTGGTTGGTTGGTTTTTTGGTTTTTCGAGACAGGGTTTCTTTGTAGCTTCGGAGCCTGTCCTGGAACTAGCTCTTGTAAACCATGCTGGCCTCGAACTCACAGAGATCTGCCTGCCTCTTCCTCCTGAGTGCTGGGACTAAAGGCCTGCGCCACCCCACCCCGGACCTGAATTAATTTTTTTATTGCATTTTTCACCGGCAGTGACAAGCCCAGAAACAGAAAGGTATCTGTGATGAATGAATGAATGACTGAGTGGGTGAATGAATGAACGAATGAATGAATGCGGAGGAAAGCCAGAAGGTGTGAAGCTTCTCGGGTAGGAAGAATTCTATACAACCAAAGCAGCTCTTCGCAGGGTACCTCTCTCAGCTAGAAGCATCTCCTCTCTCCAGTACTGGAGGTGGAACTTGTGGGATTGGACTTTCCAGCGGTCAAGCAGGTGCCTACCTTCAACATCTGGAAGAACCAGACACCTCCATACCCGGTGCCAGCACTTCTCAAGCATTTGTGTACACAAGAAACTATCCAGGCTCAGGTGAGGTGACTAAAGTCCAACTTTAACTTCAGGGACGACTTACCTACTCGAGTTGGCTAAAAGCACCCCCGCAAACCACCTGAGGAAGCCCTCGCCTTTGTCTCCTTCAGGGTGGAGATGATCAGGTCCCAAATTGATACAGTGTGGCTAGCGGTGTCCTTTAAAGGGGCGGGGGGAGGTTATTGGGAAGACAGAGCACGCTACAAAAAGAGCTTCTGGCTAGCGGAGATCCAGCGCTGTCGCTGTGGCAACTCCTGCCACCTCGCAGAGTACCCAGATAAATAGCTCTTTTTTTTCCCTCTTTCCCTACTTAAGTCGGTGGGGGGTTGGGAGTGGAGAATCCAGTCGTTGAAACTTGTCTGGGACATCTATTAGAGTTCTGGAATTTGTGAAAAATTGAGGCTTCCTAAACAACAAAGAAATGAAGATTCTGGGAAAAGCCCACGCCCCGCCAAGGCTGCTGGTGTGAGATGGAACCGCTTGCGGCCACTTTAGCTGGCGAGGTTGCTTTGCCAAGGTGCTCACAGCTGCAAAGTCTTGCAGAAAGAAAGCAAGCTGCGGGGGTGGAACCCCAAGTCGGCAGGTCCGAACCAAGGGTTGAGGCCTCGCTGTAGGTGGGGGGGGGGGGAGGGAGATACCCAGACGTCGGCCCCGCCCCCACCCCTTCCTGCACTCCCCGCGGTCACGGCTGAGCAGTCTCGGGTCCCTGGTTAAACAAAGAGACTGGTGTGCCTTAAGGGGAAAAAAACCTTTCTTCTTCCTTCTGGAATAGGTGATATGTGGAAAATTAATAACAGGAAATGCCTTAGCCAAAAATGCGGCAGTATTTGTCTTTAAAGGGGTCTAGTCCCCGCCTTCTCCTTCTCCGTACCCCTCCCCAACTGTCATGCAGCTCAGCAACCAGGAGCAGACAGCCAACCGCACCCCCTCGCGCGCGCGCGCGCCACACACATATACACACACACACACACACACACACACACACGCACTCCTTACCCACCGTCCTCCTTCCCCCCTCAAAACTCTTTTATTATCAGTTGAGTCACGTCTCCTGCCAAGCAAAAGGTCATTTCAGGTCATGTTGGAGACGAAAGGACCGTATAATGCATTTGAAGGTGCTGGAATTG